>JBBPDC010000019.1:3505866-3534296 GCA_037974485.1 Hemigrammopetersius urotaenia
TTATTGCACTTCTGGTTAGACCTAAACTGCATTTCGTTGCCTTGTACTTGTACATGTGTAATGACAATAAAGTTGAACCTAATCTAAAATATACTGGGAATCAGAAAGAAGAGTTCACCTGCATTTGTGTCAGCTGTTTCTGGTTTGTTGATCCCGTCTGTTCACCACGAGGAGGAGAACCACAATTAATGACTGATATCCAAACACGACCCATTCCAGATACCACAAATGATTTAAAACGAACTAAGACCTTGTGGTGCTGTGCTGAGAAAAGCTGGAAACATAAAGCCAGCCATATATGAATGGTGTGTAAACAACAGTGTTGTGGAGGGAAAAGATCCCTTAACTTCAAGTCAAGCAAGTTTTATTGTCATTTCGACCATGCACACACAGTACACAGTGGAATGAGATCCATGTGAGGTTGGATTTTCATCTCTGCATATTTCCAAATACAGACCCACAAGATCTTAGTGGGTTTTAAACCGTGCCTGAATTTGAGTGGAAAATTCCATTTATTGCTAAAAACACAGAAATCATTATCTGATTGAAAATACAACATCGACAAATACACACCATTTTACCCAGGAGGCTCATTAATATGGTTATTTAGGTGTTTCAAACTTTCAAAATGTAATTTACAAATTTCAAAAATCCTCACATTTTACACCTAATTTCTGTGAGATTTACAGAAACACTCGAATCTATCTTCTGTCATTTAGTACTTATAGTAAATGTAACAATGAGCGTGATTTACTTGCATTTTACTTTTACAATTTAATTACCTTCAACATCTTAATAAGCTACAGACCCATATGACTGTATTTATGTTATGGTTAATGTGCCATTGAACACAGACGCAGGATAAGGTTTATAAAAAAAGCAAGACAAGGGACAAAATAAAAGGGTCGATCCAAGAGTTAGCCAGGAAACATAGAGCATGACACCACCATCCAACAGTCTGGCCTGAGAAGCTATACATGAAACAAAGAGGCTATACACAGATGAACATGGGACACAACTTATAGGACACAGGATCCATTTGGAACTCAATAAGGACGGAGCCAAGCCAACTAGGGGACAACTTAGAACTGGGCAGTTTCATATATAGGTCATGAGTGGAAAAAAGCCAAACCCTGTCACCTGGTTGGAAACTAGGTCCTTCCCGCCTGGGCCTTATTCTTCCTGCTGGAAGGGGGATCTTAAAGAAAAACAGAATAAACAATCACTCAGATACACTCAAAAGAACTTTGGTACATGCAAAATGCATTAGAAGTTTATATTAAACTGCATTCTACATATTTGTATAATAGCAAATAAAGTATCTGTTATAAAGCAGGCCAGTCTTTTGACAAAAAGCCCTTTAGTAGGGCACTTACTTTTTCTTCCTTTTCTTCAGAAGCTCCAGCAGGCTGTACTCGCTCCTCTTTCCATCACTTCAAAATAATAAATATAATTATTAATGTAGTATGTGTACATAATGTAATTTAGTAAATTACATGCACATAGTACTCAATCATATATGTCATACTGAATCATCCTATTTTACTGTAAGTCACAGATTGGTACTGTTTTTATGTGCACCAAAGAGGAAACAGTCAAATCTGAAATCTTCCACAAATTTGACCATTTCTGTGTTATCAAAAATGACAAAATGAGGACAAATAAGTTTAAAATGGCCAAAACTAAATATTTTGATTTGTGAAGCTGAACTTGGTCAAACCCACTGAGACAAGTTTTGTGCTGAGAATGTGTCCTTTATAACAGATAGCAAATCAAATTTGAGGTTTATCTGCCAGGTTTCTCGTTTGATAAAGTTAAAGAAATGTCCAATTATGTCTTCACAGTAAATTATTAATTAGCAGACAGGCCTGGAAGACTTTCTTCCCTGCAAGATTTCATAAAATTTTGAAATGCTTTCCTTTTAACCTATCAAATCAATATGTGTGCAGCTACTCTGGCATGGAATAGATCTTCCAGAGGCGGTTTCTTACTCTAGAGTGAGGGGATATCCTCTACAGCAAGGGGTGACAAACTCCAGCACAGTTTGATGGTTCTCCTCCTTAAACACTTTCACTAAACCTGACAATTAACAGGCGAGGTGAACTAGTTGCTTCTGAGCAGGGAATCACCAAAACATGCTGGACCACGGCCCTCCAAGACTGGAGAATTACAGTCTTTATCACTTGGCCACCCTGCTCTGTGAGTTTCAGTGGTCTAAAGGTTTTTGGCTGAGCTGTGGTTGGATCCTAATACAGTACTACATTTAAAGTCACTGCTCTTCAGTATGATCTATTCTACTGCCAGTGTTTGTGGAGATTCTGGGGCTACATGCTTGATTTTATACATCTGTTGAAAGTGAGCGCAGCCTAAATAATCAAACTAATTATGAGGTGTGTCCACATGCTCTTGGCCATATAATGTATCACTGGTATAAAACTGAATACAGAGAGAATGCTTAAGCCTCTTCAACTATGAAAAATTCATAATCTCCATTAAGAAACAGAACACATGCTGGAGGATCCTTATTGGCAAAGCAATAAATCATAGTTTATCTTGACCTTGAACCTTGCCGTCTGCAGGAGCCCGACTACTGCACTGTGATTGCAAAGCACAGTTCCTGCTTTTAATCAGAGAAACTTTAAAAGCCCTGGTGAATTATTTTATGAAGGCTAGACCTTGCACTATAAAATTTACTCTACATTACTTTATCATTTTGTTTCACTTACATCAATGCTGCTGGAGTTTGCTGCCTCACAACTTATACATCTACAAACAAACATTCAGTCAGTGTGATGCTTGTATAAAATGTATAATAATATTAGTATAATATGTAAAGTGGCCCTTTTAGTCATGCATGAACACAGCACAGCACACCACACTGTGTGAACAACGTGAAATTTAGTCTCAGTGTTCAATCCACCGAGTGAAGCAGTGGGCAGCCAGGAACACGGCGCCCGGGGAGCAGTGTGTGGGCACGGTACCCTGTTCAAGGGCATCTCAATGGTGCCATTGGCATTCCTGAGATTTGAACCCACAGCCTTCCAATTGCAGGTGCAACTTTCTAACCACCAGGCCACTAGCTGCCCCATCAGCTGTGAGGAAAAACAGAAGAGTAACTGTTCGTCAGGTGGCTGAGAGTGTCAGTGCAGAACATAATCATACTCTGTCAGCACTAATAGCATATCCACAGCTACAGAGGGGAACACTGTGGTAGTGCCGCAGTGCATAAACCCCTCATTACAAAGATTACATATTTAACAATTCAGTGGTGTATAAACCACAGGTGCTGATCCACAGAGATCAGGAAAACAGAAGACCACAAGACCAGAATGAATGTAGTGAGTCAGGCTAGCGGTTGTTTAGGGTTGTGTTGTCATATGTATGGACACACAAGTCTTTGTGTGTTTTCAACTCACGTCATACCCTCTATGTTATTTCTAGCTATTTTCCACTTTACAATACATTAGTTTGGCCCATGAATTTATACAAAGTGACTTACAATTTGAGGAAACACTCAAGTTTCAGGGCATTGTGATAACCAGAGGAGGGTTCAGAGTGCTAAAACTCTCTACAGAGTTTTTCAAGTAGGGAGTAGTGCAAGTATAGATAGCACTATGAGAGGAGATGCTTTCCGAACAGATGAGTCTTTAAAGTTTAAACAATGTTCTTGAGTTTTTAGACCACAAAGATCACACTCTTTCATCCTGTGATTGAAATATAAAAACAAAAATTCATCTAAAATATGAATTATGAACATTTCCACAAGAGGTTTCTGTGGGAATTTGTGCCCATTTAATAAAACAATTAATTCAATAATTAAGAGGTGTCTCCCAATAGTTTTGTCCATGTAGTGTATATTCTATCCTATCAACTTGCTACTGCTGTGAGTATCCTTAGTTTTGTTTCTTGCCTATGTCTTTGTTTCATCCCCATGAATTATATTGTGTTCTCTTTGATCCTGAACCCTGTGTAACTGTTTACTTAATAAATAGTTACTTAATAAACTATTTACTTTTATATTAAACTTATGAATTTTGCCCATCCTGCCTCAAACCCCATTGTTACAGGTGTTTGTTCGAGAGTTAATTTTAGTCCATGAGGTAAGAGTCAAATCTCTGTATAGTAAAGCTGGAAGTAAACGGTGACTCATACTGAGAGAACTGAGGACTAACAGTATTTTAAGTACGTTCCTTTCAGGCCCATCACCGTTATCCCTAACGTTGCTCTTTTTAGCTCTAGCCAGCAGGGGGCCTGTGTGTTCAACTGCATCCCATAATCCTGACAGCTGGAGGTGCTGTTAGTGGAGCAGGAGATTTTTCTAAAGCTTATTTGAGTGCACTCCAGTGCCACTTTACTTTTGCCACATGTTACTACATTTTAACTATATAGACATGATTTCATCTCTCACTAAGGGCGTTCAGGCTCCATGCTGTATAACTCAGCCCAGCTAGTTATTGCAGCTGCTTTACATCAGTGTTTGTTATATCAATGAAGCTTGAGTACACTTTTGCTAATATCAATTACTACAACCGAACTTGCAAAATCTGTAATGCTGGACTTTCACTAATACATTCAGAATGCAAACATCACACACAATAGTAAATTACCTTTTAAAAGTAATTAGACAGGGTTTATAATATTATTAGTCTTACTTGTCACAACAGAGGACGCCATGATTGTAGTTATGATGTCAAGCTGGGAAAAACTAGGGGACATTTTTTGCAAGGAACTGAGCTTGCATGGCATGTACACCCACTTCAGTTATGTTGGTGGACCATAACAGCCAGAATTCCGCAGAATAGCTCCTCGCAAGGACACATTTAAACACCCTGCTGAAGTAATTTAAAGGTGTGTGTTGGCTCCTAGAGGTTTTTCAGTGATACATAAAGGCCAGTAATAATATTCTGAGAGTTGATGTCTGTACCAATGGAAAGGGTCCTAATGGTGTAGCAGTTGATCTGGGCTGAATGGACTCAAATGAGTTTCTTCTAATGGACTCTTCAGTGTTTAAATATGCTGTATTAAAACCTCATATGTGGTTTATAGGGAAGTCAAAATGCATATTACATGCATGCAACATGAAATTTATACAGTTTTGCAACATATAAGCAACTTATAAGCACTGTAGATGTGTGCTTTATTCATACATGAGGGAAATGAGAAATGGGCCAATTTTGTGGTATGAGCCACATAAGTTTTGTTTCTGGCAGTAAAGGTTTGGCTTTTTAAAAGTTTTATGTATTTTTCTATCAGGGTGTTCTCCTTATACTGGTCTAATTTCTAGGAATGTCAATAAATCTGCCTGGATATTTACAATACAGAGAGCTGTGTGTCAGCAGTGGACACTGTGAGAAAGCTCACATGCTCTGCTCTATTTATTCCTGATGACTACTACAGGATCCAATATCATGTTCAGACCCCTGGCGTGATTTCAACATTGAAATGTCAGAGCAGTCATTTAAACAAGGCTTTCGTCTTATATTTGATATTTGTTGTTTTTCTTTCCTTTGCCTCTTGGGAGTCTTTGCTTAAGAAGGAATTTTGTTTATTAAGTTTTGATCCCTCTAGAATCCCTCCCTGCTTTCTACTGGTGGAGAAGACTGGCCACTAGGGGATGCTGCTCTATTAAATATGTCAGAATATCTTTGCGCACACCCTTTCAAACTCAAGGGTTCCTTCAACAAGCCTCCATTTTTGTCTGAAGTTTGTGCTGAAAGATACGATCACGCCTCACTCCATACAGCTTCTCTTAGACTGTCTGTGCTCAAGTTAGCTTTGGGTTTCAGACTGATTTGTTTTCTCACATGATTCTCAGGTTTGTGTGAGTGTGGTGGTGGGGGTTTCTGGAGCAGTGCTGCTGCATACTTGGAGCAGTGGTGTATGTTTAATGAGTTTTTACAGTAGAGCTTCAGAACCAAGGCCTAAGTGACCAGCAGCTATAATAATGAAGAACACAAACTCACACTCTCACACAAAGTTGTAAATACACTATGCTTTCTAACCTCTCTTTACCTTCATAGCTCGATTTACTCCTATTTTAGATTCTGTATCTGTTGCTATTTCAAGAGCAACAGTGCTGAGCTATTATTATATTGATCTCTCAGTGGAACCTTCTCAATTGTCATACCAAGTTACATAATACTAGGTAACACAATTTTATGAAAGGTCTGTTTCATTGCAATTTCTGTCAAGTTTTACACGGTGATTCAGAAATTCAGTTTTTTCCTACGTTCAATGGTTCTAGAGATAAACTAAATTGTATGTATATTTTTCATTATAAGGTTGTTGTACTACTATTACTTTCATATTAGTCTCATTGATGCGTGTGTCTCATGCTCAATGTGTGAGAGTTGGCAACCCTGTTATCTACATGTACAACAAACAAATAGTATATTAATATACAAAAAGTTATACTTATAGCAAAAGACAGTCAGCCGAGCTGCCAAGTTTAGTTTTTTCTGAAGATGACATTTCTAAGTAAAGCCTTGAAGCTACATGAAAATAAACGTTATCACCGAAATCAGCATACAGAGACTGTATAAGAAACACTACAAAATGTAATGAAACAAATTTTTGTTGCCTGGTGTAATCAAGGCCATGTGAAAGATACTGTCACTGTCATAATATCTTGTGTCTCTGAAATGGTAATAGTTCTGCTGAAAGGAAACATCAATGTTCAGACATTGTAAAGGTCAGATGCTGGGGGGAAAATGCAGAAATATTATGGACACAAGCTTTGGATGACATTCACGGTATATCGAGAAATGTATGAAGATATATATTAAGGGAACAACAGTGGCAAACCGGTCACAAATGTGTCTGGTCATTTTCCACTGCACTGGTAATTTGTTTACTGGTTTTGTGACATTGAAAGAATGTGCAGACGCAGGGTCTGGCCAAGCTCTCTGTTTTCTTTTGTTGGAGAACAGCTATAAACCTGGCATTGAAATATCCCATCAAGCGAGCTTCCCTGGTTCACACTGGCTTTAAATGCATGTCCCCACCAAAACCCTGCAACAAAGAAACACCCTCACAGCACTTTCCTGTCCAGATGGAGGTTCTCCACAAAGCTCATGTGATGAGCAAATATGTATCAGACAAATCCCTTGTGTCACACTGCTTCAGGCTGTGATTATGTTTTGATTGACAGGCAGCTTTCTTACAAAACAATGATGTCATCCACAGATTCTTGGGTAGTGAAGTAAAGAAGATCTTGAACTTGGAGATACCAGAGTGTAAAACAATGTGCCCTTGTACTGCTCTGCAGCATCAGTCAACAATGCATGAGGCCTTCAAATGAATAGTTAAACAACAATTCAGCTCAGTCAATCAGGCCTCTGTATACTGGAAAGTCTTTTTTATTGGAACTATAAGGCTAATGTGGCTAACATGTTATGAACTCTTATGTACACCAATTAGCATCATGCAAGCTTAATCCTTCAGTTGTACACGAAAGTAAATGCTACTATTACTTTAGCTTTACAACAATTTTTGGACACTTTAATAGAAAAGAATACAGTGTTAGAAACTATATGGACACAACTATTTCATATTGTGTAACAACTCTGGATTTGATGAGAGATGATTTAGCATGCTAACAGGTTTACATATGTATTCATTATTTGTTAGTTCCATTAGCCATGTAGCTCTAGTACAAAAAGAAGCAAACTTTGGACACATGTCTCGGCTCAGCTATATTTAGGGAAAGAAGAAAACAAGTATGCAATTTTTGCCAAACTATTCCTTTAAAGGGCCTCTTCCCTCATTTTTTCTGTAGCACTGATATTTTGTCCCATGTTTTACTTGGCTGCTGCATAATGTTACCCTGTATGAGGCCTTCACGCACAGCCTACGTCACTTTTAGTCTGGTAACAATTACTAAGCAGAAGGATACGAGGCCGCTCATGTAAAAATAAAAAAAATCCCTAATTACATTATGCACACCACTGACGCCGAACTAGATTTCTGGTAGCAGATTACCTCTTTTCCTCCCTCTGAGGACAGCTGGAAGTGTGGCAGGCTATGGGCTGGCACAGTGTAGCAAGCTGCATTCAGGTCATTGTGTGTCATCAGGAAGTCAGTGTTGCTCCGTTCTTTCCCATTCGCCCCTTAAAGAAAGCCCAGCGAATGGAATTTCTGATGCAGGGGCCGTATAGTGCTGCCACAGGTTTTCTGCTCACACACTAAGTCTTTATTTAAACTAGATTGCTGGGAGAGCATTTCAGTCAAGTGTTTTTGGCGATGAACAAGCAAGGCCATTTCCCTGATTGGTGATCAGCCTGATGCCATTGATTTTAAGTCATGATTTTTGGATAATGTAAGTTGGTACATCAAGTTTAAAGGAGTATCAAGCATGTGGTAACGCTACTATTATTTCAAAACAAATCAAATACTATAACAAGAATATAACATACAGTAAAGAATTTAGCCAAAGACAGAGTGATCAAAATCATTTCATCATCAGATTAACTTCCTGTCTCCCTATTAAACAAGGCAATTTCCTCACTTTTACTGATGCATGCAAAACCAGCACCTTTCCTTTATTCGACAGTGATGTAACCCAAATATTGGTGTTGGTTGAAACACACCCTAGCCTAAGTCACGTACCGATCCTAACACAGTTGTAAAATCCTAAAAACACAACTGAGCCACATAAAAGGGAAAACTTCCTCACTCATACACCATGTTATTGCGTATTCTACGCCAACAGTGTAAGCTGTGTGGGAGTGGGATTTTTTTTAAATACTGTAAACCCTAAATATGCCCCCACATATTTCATTTCAATAATACATTAGAGTAATACATTACTCTTAAAGAAAATGTAATAGTAAACCCGTATCTGTGCTGTGCAGTTTACACAAGTGCTGATGTAAAATACCGATGTATGTTGTTTTCTTGGGTATAAGAAGGTAAATACAGGAATAAATGAATCTAATTTACAGTAATAAAAATGCAGGGCTTTGAGGAGAACAAAACGAAAAACATGAGAACACTCGAGATACTCCACAGGGAAATTCTGGACTGCAGCTGCCACAGCTGCATCACAAGGCAGCAGCCAATCAGCAGCAAGGAGAAATAAATAACATTCTTGGATTGGCCACTTTCAAACCTCCCGACTCTGAGTAGAGGTTACTGTGATGTCTGCCACGCTCCCTGGTCCTCGTGCTGTATTCTTTATATTTGGGCACTAGACAGTGGAGGCTCATTCCGTTCAGGTGTCTGATTGCCTTGCTAACTGCCGCAGACAAACACAAACAACCAGCACATAAACAACCAGCACATAAACAGACCAACTCGAGGATGAGAGGGCGTGCGGATGAGGCCCGGGTGTCACAAAAGCAAAAAAATAGGAGGATAGCTGTAGTGTCTGAACATGTGTGAGGTTTCCGTGAACAAATATTAGTTTGTTTCTCAGAAAAAATCCTTGAGACTCTAAAGCCCTGGCATATATGTTCTCTAAGCTAGGGGCTTGATTGGCAAGTGTCCTGCATGGTTTCGTGATTTCTCTGCTTAAACACACCTGTGTTTGAGTAGGTGAACAACCAAACTGTATTGGACATCACCCCTTCGGGACCACAGTTGAGCCAGAGTTGGCCCTAACATCAGCAGATTGCAAGTTCAATTCCAGCAATGTTATAGACATGCATATCGAAGACAAATCACCACAATCATCCTTACTCTTTGTTCCTCCTTTTACTCCCATCATGCAGTGCTCTCTTGGTCGGCGTGGGTCTCTGTTGACAGTTTGTTAACTGAATTGGCAGTTAGTGTTTTTCTCCAAGCATGCTGAGGTGTCTGAGTGAAGATATGATGGAGCTTCAAGGTGTTTTCATTTACTCTCCTAGCTCAATAATATTGTGTGCTTGATGCAGACTTACCTTGTGGACTGGAACTGGCAATACCCTAACTGAGGGAAAAATGACTAGACTTCCCCTAAAAGTGAGTGTTTTGGAGATGACGATTTGTTATGACTACAGTGATATTCAGTTGGGCTCTATCCCTGTCAGTAGTGAATTGCAAGCCAGTGAGATGTGTGTGTTCAGGCTGTTCTCTGTGAGAGGCAGAAATTAAGTTAGTGGTGCATTAGAGTAGATGACTGTGAGTGGGAGTTGGAGTACTTAGCATGCAGGCTGAGTGAGACTGGACCCACCCTAGATGATGTCAGCTTCTGGGCTTCCTGTAGACTACAGCTGTTTGTCATCCCACTCGGAACAAACACTGGTGGAGACACACACACACACTGAGAGTCCATTGTCCTCTTTCAGAGCTGCTGGTGTGATCATGTACACCAGAAGTCGCAAAATGATCATTTCACCAGAAACATGCAGCTATGGATTATTACCTGTCCTGAAAAAAATAGAATTAATATGTAGAAAGAAGTATGTGTGACATTTTGTTTTCTTTTTATGTGCAGTGTAATGTGCAAAAGTTGTCTTTTGTATTTTTCTGACCGACATGTTCAACTGATACTGTACTCTAATCAACATATTAGTAACTAATAGCTTATAATATATAATAACAACTAAATAATAATTATATTATAATATGTTATTATATTATATTATATTATATTATATTATATTATATTATATTATATTGTATTATATTATATTATATTATTATTATAATAATTATAAAAATATACTTTATTCTAATGTTTTACTGTGTTTATTTTCATTTGTAATGTAATATATTGTATTGTCTCACCACAGCAGTAAGCTGAAAAATGTCAGTTTATCTCCAGCTAAAATGTACTGACATGCCGGTACAGTGAGGATGAATTTGTGAAGGTCTTTGTGCATTGTTCAGCAGTGAGGCTATATGCCTCCAAGCTGAGACTGAAAGTGAAGCTTCAAACTTAATAAAGACAAAAGCCCCTGTAGAGTAGGTGGGCACTGGAGGGTAGGTTTGAACTTGTTCTGTTCAGAATGCATTTAAGAGACAGAAGGCCGTGCCAGCTGGAGAATAGCAGGCACCAGGGAGAGAGAGAGAGAAGACCAAAAACAAAAGTAGTAGTTCTGTGACTAAAACCAGCAGCAGACAAGCCTCTGGACGAAGCCCTTCCCTGCCTTTTTTTTAACTAAATGGAGTTCATAAAGAAATAATACACAATGTTGCTGATAATAATAATAATAATAATAATAATAATAATAATAATAATAATAATAATAACAACAATAATAATAATAATAACAATAATTACAAATATACAAATACTAGTTATTGTTATTGTTTTTTATTTTTTATCATACAAACCCTTTCTCCACCAATCAGTGCAGTCTGCTAACAGTACTCTATGGCTGCTAAACAACATAGCTATCAAATATTATTCCATTTATGCTTGAGGCATCAACTGAGATTTGTGATTAATTTAAAGATGCATTATTAGGAAAAGGGATGCTGTACAGATACATGGTGACCACAGTACAACCCAGGTTTTGAGAAAAAAGACAAAATGTAAAGCAAGGATGAATAAAAGCACTGAAGCAGAATGGTTTAGTGTTCCATAACTAAAGACACTAAACATGTCCTCTTGAATGAACAACCCCAGTGCCTTAAGGGTAATACCCTGGTGACAACTGTGTTGTTTCTTATTTTCTGAGAATGTAGACATTCTGAAAAGCAAACCTTTAATAGGTGTAAAAGATCTCATAGATCTGGCTTGTGAATCATTCACACACTCATGTTTAACAGGCTGAAGACTCTCCACAAGGAGGTGCTGCTATGCGTACTCAAGTAGCTTGTGGTGCTTCATAAGAGTGTTGCTTTCCATCAATGACATTGTTTTTAAGTTCTCTCTCAAAGTTGCTATTTCGCATGTACAATGTTTGGGCAGTGTTAGGAGAGGCTGTTGAGCTTGACAGTATGTGGTCCAAGTCAAATGTAGAGAATGTTAACCTTATAGTCGTATACTTTAGATGACATTCTGCTGAAGTTAAATTGAAAGGATGAGGCTTGGTGCTTTCATTCTAATATGTCAATGCTAAACTTAAGTCTATGTGTCGCTCATGGTTTATGAATTGAACTTATAGTTTGACCTCACTCAATATCATATCACTCTAAGCCTGGCCCTGGCCTTACAACACCATCTCAGAACATTGTCACTAAACTGGCTGCCTTCACACCAAGATGTCTATGAGTATTTTTCTCTCAGGGAAAAGAATGAGTCATGATTCAGTAGAACTGACTGCTGACATAGCCTCATATTGATGTGCTGACAGTAGCAGTGGCCTAATTGCCACGATGTACCTTGATTTTTTTGCTAACACTTCAGACATGCAATGTGGCCGAAACCTATAAAACAAATACCCGTACAAGCTTTTAGAAGACAAATCCTTTAGATAGCAAGTAGAAAGGAGTGGGGGTTACTGGCTGGAACAATAAAGTAGAAGCACTTGCAGGAGATACTTTTGACAGTTTTAATTAGAAAATGATGGGGAAAAAACAAAGGTATACCTCCTCATTAAAGGTGATTGAGAAAGGTGTGCTAAGTTGGTGCATCACAGCTAATACTGAATAGACAAAGAGACAAATACAGAGAGACAGATAGAGACCAGCAGGTTTACATGATGGTTAATGGACAGCTGTCAAGCTAGGCTTAAATAGGTACGCATGACAAGGTGCAGAAAATATTAGCAATATCTAAATCTCAGGTAAGTCTAGGTAAGTTTTGTAAATAAAGTTTTTATTTACAAAACCAAGTGTCACCCATAGAAAACACCCCATTACATTTAACTGTGGTGCATTCCCATTTATATTCAACTTTTTCCTTCTGAGGTGCAGGAGGGGCTTAAGTAAGTGGTGACACAGAGGCCAGATACCCTTAGTGATTCATGCACATAGGGAAGATTAGAAAACACACTGGTGAAATGAGACAAAAAGCTTTTACCTTCAAAAATATGTCAGTGACTATAATAGCTACTGTTTTTTACTAAAGAAGTTTTTTTCTCATCTAATCAGAGTGGGTATGGGGTAAAATGGGATTATACAGAAGAGAACCACATTCCCACCTTTAAATATAAAGAAGTATCTGTAGCCCTGGAACCAGCAGCCCCGGGAACCATGTTAGGATGTGTGGCATCATAGACTGCATAAATTACCAAAATATTTTTAAAAGAAATCTGTCTCCACCCAAATGTTGGGTTGTGGTTGGATCTTTTATCAGAGCAATGACTCAAAACATATATGGGTAACTAACCACACAATCAAGCTTTTGACATGGCCATCTTAAAACCACTGAAAACCTGTGGAGTGAGATGAAATGTAGAATTCGAGGCTGGGACCCATTAGGAGCTGAGGAATTTCTGTGTTGAGGATGGCCTCGTATTCCTCACTTGTATTCCAATGCCATCGAGCATCAGAGACGACTCATTGCTGTTATGTTCTGGGTTGGGAGACCCCTTTAGGCTAAATAAGAACAAGCTGCTACTCAGATCTGGCAAAGTTGGGCACTTGTTATGTTTGCATGGATTAAAACAGTATTTTATTAGTTCATATAGGTAAATGGGTTATGGATCAGACTCCTACTTGTGTGTGTGCATAGTGCTGGGCCCTAAGAACCCTGAAGACTAGTCACATCCTCCTTCCCAACGGGCAGAAGGATGGACTTAATCTGCTTTAAAAATGTTTTCATTGGCACAACTGACCATAGCTGTATCCACTGGATCCAGAGAGAACTAAGTCAGTAATCCACCACTTTTGCTCTAATTTCTTCTAAACCCTTATATGAGACCAAAAGACCCACTCAGTGGTTTGTAATCCCTTTTTATGTTTCCATATGGGACGACTGATGTCATCCATGCAGTCCTAAAGACTTGGAAACGCTAATTCATGCACTCTCATAATGATCTTTTTCTATTGTATCTCAAGATAATATTCATTAAAACTGCAAATGTATGGCTGCTCTTACATCTTGTACATAATCCAATATATACAATATATGCTAATATATACAAAAAAATGGACATGTGTTGCTTCCAGAATGTATAACCATTGAGATCTGGCTGAGTGGTTCAGCAAAATGTCACCCAGAAAAACATTTTCCTACGGATGGAGTTAGGGTTATTTTCACAGAGACACTGGCCTTAAAAGGACATGCTAAGAAATGCCGAGGTCTTAAAGGATCTCAGAATTTCCTTGAGACCAACTATAAGGAGTACAAGTCTTCTGATTACAAATATGGCATATCATACAACCAGACTGGTATTATTATTGAGTATCATTCATATTACTATGTTTTCTTTAAATCTGCTCTCGTGTCATTCATCAGTTTACTGTTACCTAGCACTAGACCTGAAATAAGAGAGCTAGTGATCATTCAGGAATAACCCTTGTTTATTCTCTGTTGCTCAGGCTCTGTGTAAACAGTCATTATCACATACTGAGGTAAACATCCACTTGAAAAAGTGACCATTATCTACGAAACGAGGCCATCTCCCCTCAGAATATACACTGATTGTTGTTCCTGCTGAGGTTGCACTGAAAAAAGCTGCTGAAAGAACTCAGTGGTGGCTGATTTCTGGTCTCAACACGCGTGTAAGTTAAGGAGCTCTGTTGCTATGTTGCTTTGTTGTTGTATCCAAGAACCAGATGGGTCCAAGTGTTAGGCAATGATTCAGGGGTCTGCTCTTCCTCAAGCTGCTAACCTTTGCCCACTCCCCAGTCAGATATCGCTGCGCTCAGATCAGGTTATTTCCACCGTGATCAGGACAACAGCTGCAGCCCAAAGCAACACTCCTGTTTTTGAAGTAAGGATAATTTCCAGTGGGGGGATTTATAGAGGGAGAGTAATGCAGGGGACTGAGGAACGTCCGAACTGAAGTTTAACTCTAAAACTGTACTGGAGCTGACATTAAGTCTAAATGGAGAACAGTAGGCCTCTTGCATAGTTGATCTCCAAAATACACAGGTTTGTGGAAATACAGACGCAGTGCTTCCCTGATAAAAAAAAAAGTGCCTCCATTACATCATCCCTGGCTTCAGAAAGATGATGAAAACATTCAGTTTGACTTTGTTTTCACTTTCCAGGGCTTTTTCCTCTTCTCTAAGGCCAAGGAAACACAGAACAGCCTCCTTTGTTTCTGGAAAAACGTTTGGCATGGTTAATTTCTGACTTTTGGTGGACGTGTTTTGTTATCTTTGTTGTTACTCTTACATAATAGCTGTGTGTGTGTGTGTGTGTGTATGCGTTGAAAATAGAAAGTCAGAGTGACAAGCAGTAGCCAAAGTATTTACAGAGGTAGTGCCAAACGGATCTAAAGTCAGCTGGCATCCCTACTTGCTCTCAAAGTCTCTAATGGCAAACAGCATTATCACAGCCTGATAAAACCCATTCTTTAGCAGAAAATGACATGAACCGAGCAGTGCAGTGTGTGAAGTGGCTTGGGGTGCTTGGACTTCGGGAGCCAATTGAGGGAAGGTTTATTTGTGGAAACTGAGTGTTCTGGATGTGTTGTGATATCCCAGTGCCAAATTTGGTCCTCTCCAGCCAAGCAGGCCAGCTTTCCTGTAACTCAGCCAGCAGGAACATATACCCATTATCATTGTTTGTGTATTACTCAAAAAAAGGATTCCATTAGAAATGACTCATTATTTCCCTCAAAATGTAATGGTAGTGCTTTACTTACTAATTACTTTTATATAACCGTCTAAACCCATACAACTGTTTCATCTGACAGCACAGGGGAAGCCCCAACAGTCATTTCAGTACTTGATTTAAGACAGAAATAGTCAGTCATGGTAAATATAATTTAAAAAGCCGTGTTACTATTACCAATGTAACACATCCAGTTGTTTTCTTAAAATTATGAATCACTAATTATGTCTAAAAACCTAAGAATTAGCAAATAGAAACAGTTTTCAAAATCTTCAGGAACAAAGCTTACAGAGCTATTGGATATTGAACCTGGTCTGTGTATTTGAAGCAGCGGCACTTCCTTCTTTAGGACTTCAGCACTATCCAACAATTTTATATTATTTTTATATTAACTTATTATGTTTCTCTTTAGCACATTTCCTCAACAGTACCCCCTATGTCCAGCATGAGGTACAGCACCTTTTTGGGGATGAAAATTTCTAGACAAAGGCTCCTTTCAAATTACTAGCGCTGTTCATATATTATATGTGCTGTTTTTTTATTACAAGTGAAGATTTATAGCAGAAGATTTCTACCAATCATGTGCCAAGGAGCCACAGAACATCGATCCATTTAATTAGTGAAAAGCTGTGAATTGGCAATAAGCCAAGGCAATATTCCTTGCAAGGCAGATAACAGCCACAGAGTTTGTTCTTCCTAAGAGAGGCTGGTCTTGCTAACAATGTCATCTCTGTCAATTTCTCCCAATGTCCTCCAAATGTCTTCTACTAAGACCTCTACTGCTTTTCCTTCTTATCCCTCAGCATTGCTGTATTTTAACCAAGACTTAGGACACCGACTCTGAATCTCAAGCGAGTTGCTTTATTGTTTTAAAGTGTGAATCAATGTCCAGGCTACATGTGGACAAAAAAGCTGCCAAACATCAGGGTTCTAGAAGTGCACTCTTTCAGATGTCAAATTTCAAACAGTATTTGTGTGCTCTCCCTCAGACATTAGTTAATGTGGCAGTAAAACCTCTGTAGCACTGTGTAATAGAAAGCATCCAAAGAAATCGAGTCAACATCATCCCAAAGGATCTCCTAAAGGATCATTATCACAATGTTTACTAGCAAGTAATGAACTTGCGATGCCAATCTAGCTTTGTAAAAGTGGGAAATTTCTATAAAATGAATGACAAACACAGTGCTAAACAAAACTTTGGGTTAAATCTTTAAGGATTTAAAATGTTTTTAACCTCAGCATAAGGAAGAGACACAAAACCTTCACCTGTGCCACACAACCTAGACCAAAAGAGATTACAGCAGATCTAAATGAAAGCTTTCAGTTGCAGAGAACTTCGAACCCAACCAAACGCTAGTTATTCAGAGAGTTCCTGTGCAATGCAATGAACAGTGTATAGTCTTGCATGAGCAGTATCCTAGTCCATAAGATTAAGGAAAAATATTACCTGCAAAGGTGTGGAACAGTAGATGTATATGCTTGCACGCCATTTGTGAAAATGTTCCAAAACATACGAAAATATTGCATATAATGTTCAGCGTTCACCATTATGTGTCAATAACACAGAAGCCTTACACACCTCTTCAAGAATCATGTGTTAAGCACTCCAAAGAGGCTTACTGTACATACCCTGCTCTCACTCTCTCACTCCTTCTCATTCCCTCCACCACCAGCAAGTGAAGCATGAGCAATGGTCCTAAAATAACCATGTGTTATGCAACGTGCTACAGCAAATCTTGGTTCTGAGTTTCCAGCTGTGACAGACTTCATGGCACCGAACTGCAGTTCTAGTGCACTTAGACAGTACTTGAGCGAACACTTGCTCTACATTCTCGTTTTACTGGTCTTGCTCTCTCTCTCCCTCTCTCTCTCTCTCTCTCACCCCCTCACTTTAAGTCCCCTCAGTGTAAAAGTCCTCATCTTGGAAGAGTGGGGTGGCTGGATTAGTGAATGCTGCCCTAATGTTATTTAAGGATTAAAGGATCTAAGTAAGACAGGAAGGGCAGTCTGAAATTTCCTGTTAATGACAGAGCCAGACACTGACCACACTCAAATGTAGGCTATGCTGTATAAGTCTCCTTCTCAGTGGTTCTGATCAAAAATGGATAGTCCCAAGAATATCCAGCTATTTTCTGTTACAACCACCAAAAATCCTTCTGTAAAAGCAGGACTATACTGTTAGACCTTAGTAATGAAAAAGTGGAAACTTTAGCTAAAGCAAAACAATTATGTAGCTAAGTAAACAGTTCAGACCAGGACAATATTTTCCAAAAGAAGAGAAACAAAATAAAGGAGTGAATAAAGGGAAAAAACTGAATATGAATCACTATCACAAAGCAGTGATTTGAATACAGATTTAGTTTGTATGTGCTATTTGTAGTGTTGTTGAATTAAGGAAAACATTTATGTGGTGTTCATTTTATCCTGTTACAGGATATGGTGATGCATTGGGTCTATTCATTTCTTGATTAAATGTAAGTCCTTTATCTTCCTTGATGTGTAAAAAAACAGCAGTGTGTCCAGACACAGATTTATGAACAGGCAAAGCAATGAAATCTAATCTGAGTAGATCAGCCTGCTCTCTGAACGAACCCATACAACACAGAATCAGTTGACCATTCTTCGTTTTCCAGAAGATATTATAAGCTGAAGGGTGATTTTTATTTGGATTTCAGTTAGTCTTCTTTGGGGCTTTCCAGAAAAACGGTAGCAATTCTTTTCTCCTGACGGACTTTCAAAGAAGGGTCAATCATCTGGGTCTGCAGGAACTCTTGAACACTGGCTTCACTGCCTCTCTGTCCTTGTGAATCCACTCCTTCTAAACCTGGTGAGCCAGAGGAGCTGCTGTTGATATCCATTTGAAATGTGAAAGATTTCTCATTAGGCCCCAGCTTGATGATTTTTTCTGTTTTGGCAACTTCGCTATCTGAGCTCCAGTCTTCAGTTTCTTCCAGGCTCGTCACCCATGGCTTTCCCTCCTGTTGGACCTCCTCTCTGGAGACCCTCATGGTATAGCCTCCACCAGCTCCAGCACTGAGGGCCTGATGGAGTCCAGAATTGGAGGACTGCAGTGCTGCCAGCACCTGTTCAGGGGACACGTCATCTGACAGATCATCCAGCAGTCCAGACTCCTCCAGGCTCTGAGAGACACTGAGTTCTGCCACAAAGGTCATTGCTCCATCATTCGCAGCTTGTTCCACCTTCTTTATGTCAACAGAGATATTGTCAGAAGTCTCACCAGCTTTCGTAAGAAGAGCAAGTTCTTCTTTCAGCGATCCAGACACAGTGCTCTCCAGTTGCTCGAGTGCTCCCCTCAGCTGTTCTCTTGGATCTAGTGACTCTTCTTTCAGGATCTCTAACATGGACTCTTGGACTGTAGGAGAAACATGTACCTCTTCCTCAATGATACACTGGGGAAAAGGTTCTCTTTTGATGTAGTCAGGTGACTCTCTGTAACTGTCAGGTTCATCTGAGTATCTTCTTTTTGTAGGAAGACCTTCTTCCTGGTAGTATCTTTCATCCGAAAGGTCATCCACCACTCCATAATGTCCATAAGACATAATTCCACCACCTTCTTCAGATTCAGACAAATTGTCTTCAGGGGTGGAAACAAAGTACTCTTGAGTTTCTTGGCCCTGGGAATAATAAGGGAGGCTCTCCTCTCTGGACACTTCCTGAACCTGCACAGATCCTCTCCCATTATACGAGGAGCCCGTCACAATCTTACTGGTGCTCTCATGTTCACTTGGCTGAGATTCACTCTCTGGCTCTTCAATCTGGAAGAACATGGATGTAGGTTTGAAGTAAGGCTTGGATTTCACCTCCACAGTCTCCTCAATTTCAACCTCCCCATCTTCATCACTTTGCGATTCCACCATTTCCTCTATTATTTCCACATTAACCGATTTGTTTTCTAGACTTTCACCCTTAAGACCAAGACTCAACAGGTTCTGAATCATGCTACCTGCTGGGGTTCCCTCAATATCCTCAAGGGAGACTTTTTTCACTCCCTTACTGAGGAGCTCCTCGAAAGCAGTATCATCTGATACATCCAAATCCTCTTCCACTTTTGTCTGCAGAACTATCTGAGTCTTAGTGCTTCCGTCCTCCTGTTGTGTTTTCTCCACATAATATGTAAGTTTTGAATCAGTGGGTGAACCAAGTGTTGGATCCAAGCCAGCAGGCTTCATGACCTTCTCAATAATTTCTTCCATGGACACTGTGTCCAATATTTTCTCCTCACCTGCAAGTACTTTAGGCCTCACATTTCCTTTCAAAACTCTCTGATCTTCACGTTTCGACTCGTCTTTTCGGAACAACTGTTCTTCACCAAGTTTCATTGTTACCTTGGTACGATCCACATCTGCTCTCTCACCCATTCTGTCGTTTTTCTTACCAATAACTGTCTGATGGCTTTCCCCAGCGGTGCTCAGACTCATCATGGGAGGTGACACGACTCTTACTGATGTCTGTTCTGCTGCTGATGAGGCACTGGAGGGCAGTTTACTTCCTGTTACTGGAAGGGTGTGATCAAGTGAACTCTTATGTGGGTCTTGTGAAAACCCTTTGATTTTCACACTCTTCTCCTCCACCGTTTCTTTGGTTTTGTAATTTGTTGAGACAGATTTGGCTGCACTTGCTGCTGCTGCAGCTTGTGTTGCTTTGGTGAAAGAGATCATATCCCTTCTTTCAGCAGGGCTCTGTCTGGCATGTTTTGACACAGCGATGGGCACAATCCTGGATGCTCTTTGTGAATCAAGCTGACTGGATACAGCTGAGGTTCTAATGCTGGAAATGGGCTCCATATACCGGACATTATGTCCTGTGAAATGCCTTCTAATTTCTGGCTGACTGGTGTAGACCCGAGGTGTATACTGGGATGGCAATTTAATATCTAGGGGGAAAAAAACAAGCTTTTTTGAGAAAAACAGCTGGTAATCACAATGAGTAAGATAAAACCTTAAAAATTAGCAACAGTACCTATTATTCTCTCTCTTGAATGATGATCAGACCTCATCTGAGCATGCCTTCCTTCTTCTTCCAGTAGCGCCCTAAGAAGAACAAATAAAAAAAATAGCTGGCTTTAAAAAATGAATAGGAGATAAAAAAACAAACAACTATATGTGATGGATGGACTGGTTCTTTCACCTGTCTGAGGAGTTAAAACCACCTGCCATCACAACGCAAAGCCTTAAAACCAAAGGGAAGATGGTACAACCAAGCATCAAACATCTCTTACACAAAGACAGAATGAACAGATCGCACAAATGACAGATCGCACTCTGGTTCCTTCCTCGGTCGAATCATAATACCTACCTTGATGGAAACAATGTATAACTTCACAGCATATGCAGTACAGGAAAAAAAGCAAAGAACACTTTAGTGGAGCTAGAGTTCAGTATATCCCTTGTGAATGTCCCCTCTGGGGCTGCTGAAAGACCAAACTAAAAATAACAGCCACAATGATCTCTGACTGTTTCCTTTATGGCTTAGAATGTGGCACTGTTACACAGACACACAGAAAGACTTGCTTTGCGTGCCCTTTACGCCACCAAGGCAGACATTCAAAATATTCAATATTCCATATGGCGTTCAGGACAGAGCAGCCATGAGTGTGCGATCTGGCAAAAAGAGTCAAGAGAAGAAACGGTTTGAAATGTGAAACAGCAAAGGAGTCCAGCAACAGTGAGAGGAGGGACTGGTGGAACTTTCTATAAAAGGCCTGGCAGTTACTTTGTGTACATACTGGAAGGTGAGTAGCAAGCCTGCCATTTTCAGAGCCCAGTTACTAACTATGGATACAAAGTGAACAAACAATATGAGTTTTATTTTATATAGTAGCCGATACATATACAAACTTCATGAATCTGGTCAAATAAAATATGGCTTTAGTCTGTTGTTCTTTATTAAATTATATTTAGTTACCTATTGAAAAATATACCTAACGCCTCTTTCCAACATTCACATGAGATATATTCGTGTAATTTGTCGCAAAAACTATTTTTACAGTGTTTTGGCCCTCAGTTACTGACAATGATTTACAAGATAATTTTAGACTCTTCTGCCAGTACCTGTCAAACAGCCGACATTAGTTCTATTGCTGTTTAGTAGTTCTGTACGAAATGATCAAAACACACTCAGGCTAGTCACAGTGTGCTCTATCTGAACCAGGGCTGACATAAATGGTTTACCAGCATGAGTATGAATTTCTTTTTTTCCTCCAGTATTGCAACAACCATTAACAATATGTTTCTCATAGTAATGAAGCCCTGGAAAACCTGGTTATTGCATAGCATGCAAGTGCTGTGTGTGTGAATTCATGAAGCAGAACTAATTCTGATATCAATTTTTAATGTTGAAAGGCTTTGGGCGGAGACTCTGGTGTATTCTGCCCTGAACATACCATAAATAGATGAGAAACATACAACAGGAGAAAACCAAACCAAGAAACAGAGATAAACAATCTGGACACATTTAACCTAAAAATGTTTACAATGTCCCAGTCTCTTTTCACTCTCTGCTATCATCACCTTTGTGTACTTTTAGTCATTTTAATTTAAAAAAAAAGGAACAAACAAGATGTTTACATTTTAATGATATTTAAAATTAATATTTAATAATGCATTTATGCCCTCTGGAAAAGCAAAATGTTTAGATGACAACCCTATTTGGAAGCTTAATGAAATAAAGGTAAGTTATAAGCACACTATATTACTTACAAGTAACTGTAGTTCCAATTTCTGTATGTTTTTGTTTGTGCAGCTACGAAAATAACTGGATATTGTCCTCAGCCTACAAATACCACAACAGTGCATTCCTATACAAATGATGGGAAGGAACTATGACTGGCAAAACAAAAGAAAAATCTTGTGGCTTTTCAGATTTGTAACAAATTCTTTATTTAGAGAGAATCAAAATAAAAATAAGAAGAACTAGTTTTTAACAGAAATACACTGTGAGATTTGGCCAAGACTGGAATTGAGAGAATTTTGAACAAAGAACTATACATTGTCCTGTTTATTATTCTGAATTTGGCAAATCAGTGGTGTAATTTAGTGATGTAAATAACATTAAATGAGTCGGAGCACTTTGTATTTGACAGCTGCTGCTACACCTGTACCAAAATGTCATAGTATAATTCTGCATTATGACTCATATTGGCAAATAAGCAATCGCCTTTATTAACTTTATTAGCTAATACATTGGCCACTGGCTCACTGGGTTGTAAAAGACATGGAACTTAAAAAGCCATGGTCTGTGCAGTATGTATGAATGTAGTTCTGAAAAGTGCCATACCTGTATGCTGCCACTTCCAGACTGAGCCCCATCTTGACCTGTAGAAGGTCCTGGTGGTCCTGTAGCTTTTCTGAAATGGTGTTGGCCAAAAGCCTGTGCTCGTGTTCTAGCTCTTCAATGATCATCTACAAGAAAGAAGGAAAGTTAATTTGCTATTTTTTTCTTCATTCAATTAACCAATATTACTAGGAGCATCTGATTTTAGGGTCATGCATTTCAGATGTAACATTCACTATATAAGGCTACTGATCTCCTGAGGAACGCTTGGCCACGCTTTTCTGGCTTTCCAAGGCCAGAAGTAAGGATCATGTCTAAGAGTTCATTATTTTGATCAATCATAAGTTAATAAAACAAGGCTAATACATTATTACCCACAATCCAATATCTCCTCCTAAAATTGAGAAGATAGAGTTGTCAAGGTGACCTAAGAGCATTTTGCATATCAATGCTTCTGTGATGCACCTGTTGAGAATATCTTCCCCCTCTATACTGTCACTGCATATTTTAAAGAGACAGGCCTGGTTACTGGATCACAGCCAAATTCCTGATTTAGATCATTAAGTGATTCGTCAAGCAGATCAGGCCCACAAGATGTTGTAGTATCTGGGGCACGTAAACGTGCACCTCCCCTGGTCTAGTCTTCAAATCCGCTCTTGCTCTGCTGGTTAGGATCCATGCTGCTAGGCCTTACAGTGACACGGCCTGCAACATCTTGCACAAGGTCATTGCATTACATTGGCTTTGATCAACCTGTAAACAAATGTTAATTAAGCTAAAAGCCTAAGGCTGTTAGACAGTTCACCTATTGGAGAGATTCAGGAATTCAGTTTCATCAAAGTCAATAAGAGAAAGCTATTTTTTTTATGATGCACTGCCACTTTTTGCATTAGTCTATTATGGTCCAGTTACAGAAACTAAGCTGCAGAAACAGCCCATTTGGAATTCACAGATGTAACAAAAATCAGTGCATCTACATGCGTCTGCCCATCCAACAAATAGAAGTTTAGTCCCCGCCCACTGACAGCGAAGTTATAAGGAGTGTTTCAGTACTTTATGAACGAGAGACAATCAGAGAAAATCCAGGAAAGTTAATCAGAAAAGATCTCCTGCAGGTATGACAAACATTTATTCTGACTTGAAGTTCCCACCCCTATAGACCCTTACTGACTCAGATTTACCTTGTTAATGAAAGCAATCAGACTAAAGCATTTAATACCATAGCATTGGTATTAATAGCATTTAAAACACATATGAAGTTACTACATGAAACGGTTGTAAGTTTGTTGCCTGATGCCTCAACGTTTACGAATATATTTATGAACTTATTCAAAAATAAAATGGAGGTACATGCAGGCTGTAGTTACCTAGTTACCAACATGTATAGACACATGTAGTGTCACTTAGCATTTTGAATAGTAAATAAAATGCACATATCTGTGGTGTAGGCCTATCAAAGCCAATAAAAAATCCGACTTTTCTCAAGAACAACATCATCATCGTGGCTTTGTTTAGGTCTTAATGACTGTATTATGCCAAGATTTTGAAAAAAACTGGAATCCTCTTTAAAGTCACACAAATGTCAGAGAAACGTCATAAATACAAGAAAATTTAGACATATGAGCAGGTTAAGAGAATAAGAAGCATCTCATTCCGTTTATGCTAAAATGTCATTGTAAATAATAGTTAAACTCTCCTGAGAACAATAAATTAGACAAAACATTCCAGCCTGGCAGGATCACGATGAGACTGAACTGGTGTGACAGTTTCCTCAGACCTATCTTGTGGTTTTGTTGATGACAGGTGAGAGACTGATGCTTTATCTCCGGGTATCTTCAACCTGGCCATGGATGCTGTTTGAGATGAGCTGTCTGGTATATAATGTGACTTTAGTGAATGAGACTGGGGTCCCCCCGTCTCACACACTGTGGTCTGGTGTTAGTTATTCTCAGTGTCAGTTTGTAAGCCAGGACCACAGCTGTCTCCATTTTCCTTCAGTGCTGTTCAAGGTGGGTGTGGCTCTCCTCTGGGGTGGTGTGTGTGTGTGTGTGTGTGTGTGTGTTGATGTTTATTCATAACGCCAGCAGATGCTTTCAACACTGTGACTAACGGGGCCTTAATTCTTTATAATAGCACATTTGATTCACTTACCTCATACTGACCAACGTCTCCTTTAAAGTTATCCTGCATGTTGATGATCTGGTTCTCCAGCTCCAGCTGCAGCTTGGTGTGTTTCTCCAGCTCTGCCCTCAGTCTGTTGAGCTCTGATACGTACTGCGTCCTCTCTCTGCTGAAGTCCTCCAGCCTCGCCTGGTCCGCTGTCACCGCTTCCTCCATTTCTTCCACCCTCCGACGGTACACCTCGAGCGTCTCCATCCATCCCTCGGACAGGTGGCGTGCGTACTCCTCTACCTCCTCCATGCTGACGGCCGGGGGTCCTCGGTGAACCTCTGTCACCACGGAGCTCGCTCTGGAGCGCACCTGGCTCCGAAGACGCGCGCTATCCTGTCTGTGCGCGTCCTCCAGAAACGCGCACTCGTCCTGCAGCTCTTGGAGACGCTGCTCTAGTGCGCCGTTGGTGTGCTGGGCCTGGCGGAACTCCTTCTCACAGCCCCTCAGCTCGCCCCCGAGACCCCTGGTGACGGAGCACTCATCTGAGCAAATAGCCTGCAGCCTGTGGAACTCTTCGCGGAGCTTCTCCCTCTCCATCTCAGCTTTGCTCTTCTCGAAGGACAGGCGCTCCACCAGCCTCCTCATCTCCCTCAACTCGGCCAGGTGCCTGCCCTCTCCCTCCCGCCCCCCACACCTCTCCTGTCGGACCGCCTGGATCTCTGCAACCAGCCGCGCGTTCTCCTGCTCCAGCAGCTTAGAGCGAGACAGGTAGTGGCCCAGCCTCTGGTTCAGCTCCTGAAGCTGGAGCTTCTCGCTCTCGAACGGCCTCCTCATCTGAAACATCTTCTCTCTGGATCTTAATGTCGAAATGAGTCAAAAGTGGAGATAAAAAAGGAGGAAATTATCCCTCCGTTCTTGTCATCGGTGAAAGAAACTCTACTCTCCTGTCAGACACTCGTCTTCTGTGGAAGAGCAGAAGGGGAGGGGCGCCCTTTAATCCCTACCTTGGGTTTAGGGGTGGGGTGAGGTAGGGTGGGGGCAGATGTGAGAGAAGCGTCATTTTTATCAACACCCGTTTTCAGACAGACCCGCCCCCTGCAGATTTGATTGGCTGTTCATACTCTCAAAGAGTCTAAAAAAGTCCAGTAAGATTTGTAAAAAAAAATAAATAAAAAATAACGCAATATGAAAATACACTATGCTTTATATACAAATCTTGGGTATAAATAACATAAATAAGTAACTTACGTTGAAATAAACTTCTAATTACACAGAGTGGTTAGGAGTGTTATTGTATGTAGTAAAGATCAGTGGTATATAAGTAATGTTAACGTAAGATATACATGGGAAGACTCTGGACGTGTCTTCTATCCAACACATTTGTTTCAAATGGATTTTTTATCTAGAGAAGTTAAATGACTGTCCATGAGGCAATTTTGCATGCAGTCAATCCTATGTTCCTCAGATTTGTCAATTTTGTTGCCACACAGATATATACTGAAGTGCTGCTCTTAATTAAATGATAAAATAATAAAGATAAGTTATTGTTCTAAACAATTTACAACATTGCACACAAACAGTCGTAACAGACAGACGGACTATTTGAGCCAATCACAGCTCAGGAGGGGCGGGGCGTCTGAAAAAAGGTGGGCAAACAAAACTAAAGTGTGAGAGGAGTAGGAGCTGAAACACTCTTCTCAGAGCTGTGGCTCTCCCATGTGGAGAGAGATGGACGGTGCAGAGTCCGATATCACTCCTCCTCCTCCTCCTCCTCCTCCTCCTCCTCCTCCTCCTCCTTATTTACTCTGACCTTCCTAAAGCCAGACCGAGGTTAGGCTGTGGTAGGAACTCTAGAGAAGCAGTAGACTGAGACTGAGACATTCACTTCTGTACCGTTGGATACAATAATAGGGAGCTGGCTTACAGGTTGAGGTTCAAATAAGGAATAAAGAGCAGTATTCATTTTTAAAAGCTTTTCAAGGATGGACTCTCCACAGAAGGACCTGGTCGTGGTTACAGGTGCGTTGAAATATAAGCTTAGCTTACGAGTCTTCATCTATCAGTTACTTTTTACTACTGATAAATGTTTTAGTATGTGTATCTTTGTTCAGGGTTTGGTCCTTTTCGACAGTACTTGGTGAATGCAAGCTGGGAAGCCGCCAAGGTATCAGGTTCACACACTGTCACTTTGTGAAATATAGTATATATTAACTTATATTTATATAAACTTGTTTTCATTCACTGTTTCATACAGTCAACATGCAGTGTTTGGTGATTTAAAGGCAGCGTATGTAACAGGGAAGGGGAAATCAACAATCTCCTGAAATCTTCAAATCAAAAATCAAGTCTTTTGAAAACTGAATTCTCGATTTGTATTCTCTTAGGGTTTGAAAAGGGCAGGCCTTGGAGACGACATTGAGACCTACATTGTAGAGATTCCTGTGAGTTACTTAAAAGCTCAGCAAGCCATTGCTGAAATATGGCAGAATATGAAGCCCAAGGCAAGTTTAAAAAACAGTAAGACAAGGTCATAGCCAAAACTCTTTTACATTGTTGGCATACCACAATTTTCCCCAGACGTTTGGTTGGCCATTGAGACTGTTTTGAAGGAATGTGCTGCAATGCTGACTCTCCTAAAGGTGATTACAATGGCAGTCATTGATCCAATCTTGTCTGCAATCGTTCAGCTTCTTTCCACAGCTGTAAAGCTGCAGAGATCCACACTGAGATGAGTTTAGTTTTGAGTTACAGTTTTGTGAAATGGAATATAGAGTGCAGGCTACAACATGGCTTCTGGGGTCCCTGCAATGACCAAGCTACAACCATAGATATACACCGTAACATGAAAACTGCCTGACTAATGTTGTGTGGGCTAGCCTTGACCTGCTCTGAACCGTTGTAACATGGACCCCACAAGACCACTGGAGGTGTTCTGTTGTATCTGACATCAACCAGCAAGTCAAGTCAAGTCAAGTAGGTTTTTCCTGTTATTTCTTCCATATATAGACAGTACATAGTAAAAAGAAACAATGTTCCTCCAGAACAGAACAGAATTCAACATAAGACCACAAGTGCAAACAGGACAAAGAACTAGAAAAAGAACACAATCAGATGCTGTCAGTCCTGTAAGTTGCAAATTGGGGGCTCCATAAATCAGACTAGTTTGTCCAGCACATCCTACAGATGCCTGATCAGATTGAGATCTTTTGCAGCCAAACTCTTTGTCACGTTTCCTCAAACCATTTCTACTGCCACCACTGTTGCCATGAAGACGTGTAATTCTCCTACAACTTTTGTGTAGGTGGTATGTTTGAAGTAAAATCTACATAAAAAAAAAAAAAGTGAAAGTGACAATTTGTCATACGTGAACACACCACTGCACACAGTGTGAACAGCACGAAATTCAACCTCTGCATTTAACCCATTCACC
>JBBPDC010000019.1:3545133-3560684 GCA_037974485.1 Hemigrammopetersius urotaenia
AAAAGAATAAAATAGCAGCTTCTTTCTGTACAGACAAAGAAGTGAAGTGAACATCAGAACCGTAAAAAAGTTATCAAAAGTGACACAAACCAATGATGCATGTAAATGATCTGGTGGTCTAACATACAACTGTAAGACCTTTATAGAATTGTCTGAATTGTATAGAGACTAATGACTAGTCTAAAAAAAGATACCTGCTGTGTACAATGCCTCACTTGCCTTTGCAAACAAATGCTTGTTTTTTCCAAACAAATGTTGAAACCAGCTATCCCCAACCCCACGCTGTTTGCTTTATTTTCGAGCCAATCCCTTATGCTTCATTTTTGGCTCAGCAGTTGGTACATGTTTATTTGTCTTTGTTTGGTGCCACACTGTTCTCGTTTCACTTGAAACAACACAGTCAAAGCTGTCCATCTCTCCGATGCTGCAGTGGACACAGCTAAGTCAATCTCAGTATCAGAGGGGAGAGAAGACCAACTCCTTTACCAAGTCGATAGCAAATTACAAAGTTAAAAAAAAATATATAATAAAAAATGAAGCCAGTGTAAGAGCTTAGTTCCTTGATTGTGATCCTTTTTTGTCCAACTGAAGACCTGTTACGTAGCAAGGAGGGAACATTGACATGTTGAAAAATACCAAAAAAGATGCATTGATTTGGCAAACATTTGGCAGTTTCAAAAAGGCCCATCCATCTCTTTAGAAGTGCATCTGAAGTGAACTGAAAAGGATGGGTGGGGCAATGGTCAACATGACCAATCAGGTGACGGTTCTAATACGCTTAGTCCTCCATGGAAGAGAAATGTGATGACAAAATTGTTTGGAGGAAAGGATGTGCAGCATGGGTAAGAAGAATATGTGTATTTTCTAGAAAAACACACATACGCTCTCACATGCGCACACAAAAACCCTTTCAGTAAAAAGGTTGGGTTTGCTGGCTGATATGCAAATCACTCTTTTAGATGAGTCTCTGGGAGAGAATGTGCTATACCTGTTGAACGTCCTTTAAGAACAAGATAAAAAGTAACAACAACAAAAAAAAAAGATACAAAAGACGTTCTAGCTGCAGCTCCCCAGTGTGATGGTTCGGTGAGTTAACTTAAATATTGCTATACAGCCTTTTTGTGTCCCACACACTCATACTTCTCCCAAATCCTCTGCTCTGGTGAAATAAAGATGAAAGAATAAAATCTTAAAAATAAGCAATTTACTGATTTATAGTTTATCGTCTATCGACTTCACCGAGTTTGACTCTTCAGGTGAGAAAGAAGTACATGTTACCACACAGACAAAAAGGGGTTGAGGGGATGATGGGTTACCCTGTATGGGGGGTGGGGGTGGGGAGGTGGGATCAGCAGGCCGACGACTGGGGCAGCGGAAGTGCTCGCTCGTTCTTACGGCCACCATTCATGTGTGCATACGGCTGTGTGTCGTCGAAGGCCGGACCCAGCAGCAACACAGGTCCGTTGGCTGCCGCCTGTCCTGAATGCTTGTCCAGGGCCAGGCCTGGAGAAGCGGTGGAGGAAGGGGGGGAGGTGGAGGGGGCAGGGCCCGAGGCCAGTGGAGTTCCTGGGGCTATGGGCTGTGCCCCCTGGGAGGAGGCTGGGGCAAGCGTGGAAGTGGGATCCAGCGGAACGTTCTCCATGTTCTCCACCTCAATGTCTAGCTCCTCAGTGTCAGGGGGCTTATTCTCCTCACTGTAGAAGAAGCTCATCTCCCGGAAGGATGGCTCCAGCTCTTCCTTTATGCTGCTGATGATTTCCAGGAAGGAGGGTCGCATCTTGGGATTGTACTGCCAGCACATCCGCATCAACTCGAACCTGAAGAGCACATGAAAAAATATATAGATAAGATGTTCCAGAGAGGAGGAATGGAAGTGATTAGAAGGAATGTTTCCAATGTCCTGAGGATTATAATCTGAACCTAACAGTTTGTTACATTTCAGCCTGAGACATTTTTTATGAATGTACTACACAGTGTAGCCAATCAGAAGAGACCACCTAAATAAATCATAGCAATTAAAAGTATAGCAACTAAACAGCCTGGTTTGTTCTAAGGGGTACAAAGTAATTACTGAATAATTAATAAAATGACACATCATTGTAAGTGTAGCATATGGGACCTATGAACATTAACACTATGTGCCATGAACGACTCGATCAACAGGTGGCAGTGTTCACCAGAGTCAAGCCGAAGCACCTGAACAGGTCACTGCGTATAGCACTTCCAGAATGTTCTTCAGTCATAAAACCCTCTATATCCAATCAATATGAGTCCACAGAACCGTGACATGCTATCAACGGAAAAAACTATGAAAATCTTAAAAACAACATCAGAAACACCAGATCATTATAGCTCAACGCTGCACAGCAGCACTCACCACATCTTACACAAACAAGCTAAGAATACCCTTTGCATTGGCTGGCTTACTGAAATGAATGCCTATGGGTCAGCTCGGCCTACCCAGAGTAACAGCCCTCGCTAAGACGTTCCAGGGCACGTGCCTCATGTCAAACCCTGCACCATAAAGTTGATTATACCAGTGGTTTAGACCAGGCATCCTCCCCTGAAAAATGATAGTAATGGCTGGATGTCATCAAGCACTTGCAAGTAACCTGTCCTGTCTGGCTTTGCCGGGGTCTCACTTTTCTTTATGAGGGCCATCTGGCTGATGTCAAATCAGAAAATGGTCTGTAATAAATGCCTGCCGGCACCAGCTCAATGTTAGTCGGCAGAGAGAACAGACGAATCAGTTCGCTACCACTATTCTTATTAAATCTGATCACACACACATTCACTCTTCTCTGAAATTAAAACCTTACATTGGTCCACATCCATTTTTTTTCTTTCAAAAGAACTAAGCTTTAAATACACTATTTTACTTCACTTAGGGTGACTGTTGTAAAAGTACCATGCACAAACTGTTCACTCTACTGTGGGGGTTCTCAGCCTTTGGCAACTTATAAATGCTTTTGCACAAAAAGATGTAACAGAGTCATTTAAGGTACAAAACACAATAACCAATGTACTCTTGCACTTTTCACTAGACTAGGAATCACATAAACACCAAAAAACATTTTTGATTGCAGTCATTTATCCCTGATGAATGAATTCCATATGAAAAGACACATTTTACATTGACTTCCAATAAAAATATGAACATAATCACTGTTCTTACGTTGACGTTGCACTGCATGTGTTTATCATCATGTGACCTACTTTAATCCGTTCTACCTTTCGAAACATTTCTGCTCTGTTTCAGGCTGGAATTACATCTGGCCACTTCATGTATCTTGAGTATCAGGATTATATCGGGCCAAGTCCCATAAAAATGCAAGCATGAACGCAACCAAAGACGCATTTCAAACTGTTTCAAATTCAATTGCTCAAACTACTTCAGGAGGTTGTCTAAGAGTCACATTAGAGAATTGTAAATGCACTCGTCTCTCCAAGATGCATTTGACAACCAAGTACCCTGTCCTCTTGTTTTTCACCGACTCCCTTTAATACGATGTTTTAATGTGCTTTATGGTGGGGATAACACAGAAGGATAATTGACTGTGTTGTGTAAAATTGTGTTTTTCTTTTGAATACTACGTGTTTGACTTTTTATTTGGTCATGGAAGGGTTTATGGTGGGGTTTAGCATATGTTCAATGCTGTTCTGCACACTTGCTCATGAAAGCGGGACACCCTGGAGGGGCTACCATGGAAACACAGGTTTGTGTCTGAATAACAGTGGCCCTGCTCTGTAAAGTGAGGTCAGCCTTAGAGAGGGATTGTGTATGAGTGAGGGTGTTTGTGAGGGGAGGGAAAGACCGCATGCCTGCTCTCTTACACCAGTCTAGAAAAGGAGAAAAGCATGGTGCAGTCGCTCTGTGACGCACACATCCACACTCACACAAGTTTGCACACACACAGAGCAACATGTTCCTAATGACTGGTGCTAATTGTCTGGTTTGTGGACCCCATCTGGAGCAGGCAGGCCAGACACTGATCTGGCTGAGGGAATGGCAGGCATGTCTCACCCGCAGGCAGCGGCATCCCTTCTATGGGCTTCGACTTACTGCGGCAGAGGAAGCACCCAGACACTGTGAGCTCACCCAGCTCATTTTAACCTGTGACATAAATGTCACTGGTCAGGCTCCACGCTGCCATGCACACCTGCTGACGTAATATCTGCGTTTGAGCACTGGACTGACTCCATAAATAGACTAAGAGTTTAGCTGAGAGAAGAAGGGTTAATCTAAGCCTAAAGAAGGTGTACAAGTATTTAGGGCCATCAGTCGAAGCAGGGGTTCTGAATCAAAGCTATATAAAGCTACAAATGAACTCCAATGAAAAATTTCATTTCGTAGGTAGTCTGCTGGATGAGCCACTGATTTAAAATGCTATCAAAAGGATTAAATAGTAAACGAAAAAGTTATTAGTAAATTTGATCGCAATGTTTGTATTTGCTCTTTGTGCTCTAATGCAAGTATAAGTGTATAAGTGTACAAGAGTATAAGAACAAAAACCTACAACCGCTTGTTTATTTTTTGCAAATAAATGTTTGTGATTAATCTCTCTTTTTTTTTTTTGTGCATCTATGCGGGTAGGAGTTTGGGTTGGGGGGCCTGGCTCGTCTTGGACACACGCAAGGAGGGTTCAAGGAAAAAAGGTTGGGAACCACTGCTCTAATGCATAGATTAGGAATTCTGGGTCTAGGCTGGTATAGGCTGTATAAAAAAGACAAATGCTATTCTGCATGCCTGTGGCAAACCAAACAAAATGCATTTTTCTGGACACAGGGACGCAGAAAGGGGGGGCACTGAAGGTGCTGCAGCTTGTAGCTTGACTGTGGACTTGACAAAATCAGTTCCAGCCATGACAGATATTGATAATCTGACTGTTTGCATGAAGTTTGTCCAGACTGAGAGACCAGAGAGAGCAGGGTGCACATCAGTTTCACGTGTCATTTACATGTATAATGTTGTCCCATGACACATAATGGCACACCTTGACAAGTTTGATGCAAATTATCCAGAGGATTCAAATAAAAATAAAAAACTTATAACAGCTTCCAGCATCTCAGGCTACGAAGACAATTTATCTCCAAATATCATCAGATCCTCTGAATTCCAAGGTCAGCAGCTGTTGTAGGAATAGTCTACTGCCTACTGAGAATGGCACTGAAGATTAATTTTAGACATTTTTCCATGCAAAGTCATTCCAGTGCCCAAAGTTGTATTGACTTTTTGTGTTTTGATTGCTTTATGACCTTCAGAGGATCCAATGACACAAACAGAAAATGTGCTCAAGATGCTATAGTGGCCATTTTCAAAACTTAGGCTAGGCAAGGCGTTCCTAATATCGATATGTCTGTGACTACAGAATGATTTCAGAGGTCTATTTTTCTCTTGACCTTATGTCATGCTGTAGAATGAGCCATTTGTTCCACTCATTTTTACTCCAGCACTACCCTTTTACGTTTTTTTGACCATTTCTTCAGATTTTCTCTCCAATTTTTGCTTTCAATGATGGGAGGGTGAAGATCGCTGCATCTTTTCGAACCGCTAAACACATCACAACCATGGATTCAAAACAAGCTGTTTTTGTTTCCATATATGGACTGGGGATGAAATTGGGTTTAACAATGTTTACATTACATTAAACCCTGTTTTAAAAAAAAAAAAAAAAAAGGAAAATTCACTTTTTCATGATACGGCCCATATAGGCATTCTAATAAGCACCTATACAGTGCAACATATTAGAATAATTTTGGTCAGCAGCAGAGAGAAATGGACTCACAGCATGTCTGGACAGTTGTCCGGCTTGTCCAGAAGGCCTCCCTCCATGACGAAGCGCAGTACCTGCTCATTGGACATGCCCTGGTAGGGCTGCTCGGCAAGGGTGGCTATTTCCCACAACACCACCCCGAATGACCTGAAAAGGAGGGGAGAGTTGCAGCATTAGAATCAAAACACAACGACAGCAGCGTCTACATACACATCCCTAGTAAATGTCACAACAGCCTGTTTCTCCTCTTACGCCACCAACTCTTCATGTGGACCTGGCGTAACCCGATCAACTTGGACAGAGCGAAAACAAGGCCATCCGAGGACGAGACAGCACTGCACCCAGTAGCACAAGATGTGCTGCTTCCAGACAAAGGAAATCCAGTAAAGGCTAAAAGCTATTCTTGCCTGCAGCAAAAAGCTCTTTCAGCCTTTATTGTTCAAGTGCTTTTTCAATCCTCTAACAGAAAAAAGTGCATTCTCATACACAAGCTTAGTACAAATATAACCACAGATACGACCCTTCACTACTACTATTTCTAATTTTGTGTTTTTGTTGGTCATGTGTTCTTTGTTAATGCAAATGAGCCTTTACGTCCTCCAGTGGCTAGCAAGAGGGAGCAGCAGAAGAGTAGTAAGGCCTCCACGAGTCCCTTATAAAACAAAACACACACAAGGAAAAAAAAGAGAAGCGCACAAAGCGCTCACTGTTGCCAGTCATTATTCATTAACTCTCCGAGGACGCATTTTCCGTGCTGGCCCAGGATCAGAGACGTAGCTCCACGGCCCTTAAAGCAGGCCTGTTACAACAGTGACTTGTATCTAATTGGCTGCAACAGCAGTGTGTTGAAAGACAAAACCACAGCAAAGCAGGGAGGTTTTCTTGAAAAACAGAAAAAAGAATGAGCAAATGAAGACACCTAACGGTGAGTTTTATGGGTGCACAGGACGGGAGCTCATGTCGGCTCCTTTCATCCAGAGGACTTCAAAAGAGGCCTATCCGGCGAGGGGACGCGGCTGGCACTCGTGAGCCCGTCATTAGGGAACATCTGGAGGAGGTTAGCAGCACACCACAGCCCCGAGCCAGTGGGACGCTCGCGATTGGGAAACCACACAAAGTAAAGGAACCGGTTCGCAGCAATATTTCTCCATTTGACTAAGTTATTGCTGCGGCGGCCCTGGGCTCAGGCAATGGGGCAGAGAGATGCTGCGACTGAACGAGTGAGTGAGCAAGAGAGAGAGTGAGAGAGACAGAGATCAGGAGAGCGAGAAAGATACGCCCCCTCACACACACACACACACACACATACACTTATATAGAGAGAGAGAGAAAGAGAAAGAGAGCGAGAGAGAGACTCAGGCAATGACGACATAAGAGGGGAACAAAACTACACATTAAAAATGTTAGCACATCATGTAAACTAAAGAGGTTTCTTGTGGCTGCTTGAGTTAAGAAACAGTGAAGCTGCAAGAGAATTTGAGCACTTGAGTTTCTGTTGAATAGTAGTTAGGGATGTGTCAATTTCAGCTGCTGAGTTTGATTCCTGTCTCTGGCATCCTGCACCCTGATGGGTGGCAGCAGAACCACCCACTGTGTGGTATGTGCAAATGGGTTTGAGGACACATTGCTCCTACCAGACATCAGAATTGGTGGTGAAAACTCCGTCTTTCAGAGACTCGGGAGACATCCAGCGGACCGGCAGAAGCCCTTTGCCTCCTTTCCGATAGTAATCCGTCTCATAGATGTCCCGTGTCATGCCAAAGTCTGAATAAAAGGGGAAAGCAGAGGCGAGATTAATGAGGGGATACTGCACAGTGGAACCACTCCTTTCACCACCTTTCCTTCAAAGCGTGTCCCGGTAAGATTTATAGGGTTCTTTCCACAGCACCCTCCACTGTTCTTAAATACTTCATGAAGGCTGTGTGAGTGCTTTTGGAGTGTGTTTAAGCATTAATCACCTCCGATCTTGACGGTGAAGTCCTCAGCCACCATGCAGTTCCTGGCGGCCAAGTCCCGGTGCACAAACTTGTTGGCGTTGAGGTACGCCATGCCGTCTGAGATTTCCCCAGCCATCTGAATCATCTTCTTCAGTGACGGCAGGGGCTGGCTACATGAGCCCTGCTGCGGAGCCAGAGGGAATCAACACACAGTGTTAATCGTTTACAAACCATATTCTCAAAATAACAGACAGGGAAGAGGAACAAGAGAGAATCAAAGAGAGATTGAGGGAGAGAGAGAGATATGGATGGACATGTTAAGGAAAATGACTGTCAAAAACATTACACCAGTAAGCTAACCACATTTTAATGTTGAATTTTATGAATACGTTTTATTATTTGCAATATTTTATCACAGGATTTGAAGATAAAACAGTTGTGCTGTCTAAAAAAAGTGTAAATTATGTGGTTCAAAATTATTTTGAAATGTAGGGACGAAGCCAAAATATATAAACCCATTTGGGAAGATACTACATGGTACTTGCTGCCACATGTACATCTTTAAAATGAATGACTAATAGAGAGATAACCCTTAGAGTTTTTGGTTTCTGTACCTGTTTGGAGCGGAGAGAGCGCAGGTAGCTCTTCAGGTCCCCTCGTGTCATCAACTCCATGATCACAAGAGTGGGTTGGCCTTGTGAAACCACGCCCAGCAGCCGCACCTTGACCAGTCAGGGAACAGGGCAGGCTGAGCACTTACTCCACAGGTTTCTTTAAGGTCTCAACATCATTAGATATTACATCAATGCAGAGGTCAAAACATCTTTCCCCAACTTGCATAGTCCAGCAAGTACACCAAATGTTTACAATTTATACAATCCTACAGTATCTCTCTATCTCTTTTCTATAGTATCTCCAGTGCAGACAAAATTTAAAAGAATCCATTAAGAATGTAGGTTTCTCACTATTATTTTCAGGAACATTTGAGCAGTGGAAGCAACAAACCATCACTTTGGCTAAGTGGTGTTTGTAACTTGTACTAAGACAACACCAAGTACACTGATCACTTAATGGTTCATACCTAGAAAAGCTACTAAATGGAAGCTTGAACAAATAAATTGTATGTCAAAAAAGCCTCTCGGTTATGTATATAACAGAATACTGATTGAAATTTTAAGGACCCTGCTGTGTTAAAGAGTGGTATTAGGTATTTATCTTGCTAGGACACTTTTCATTTACTGTGAAGGAGCTCCTGAGTTAAGGTCTTTTTCCTGTTTCTTACCACATGGTGACAGTTGAACTCCTTCATGACAGAGGCTTCATTGAGGAACTCGATCCGCTCACGCATGCTGGCTGACTCATTGACTGTCTTGATGGCCACCCGAGTCTCAGGTTCATCCTTGACAACGCCTTTGGCAATTCCTTCATACACCATGCCGAAAGAACCCTGACCAAGTTCTCGACACAAAGTGATCTTCTCCCGTGCCACCTCCCACTCATCTGGTACATACACTGTGAAAACAGTAACAAAAATGAATTAAAACACTCATTAATGGTACTGTACTTTCTCACTACGCTGCTAGTGTTCATTTCACTGCTAGATATCATCTTGCCATTAATGTTGAACGTGTTCATTTAAAGCAATACTTACTCTCTGCTGCGCTAAAGTATTCAGGGTTCACAGAGGCATAAAGGACCCCATTTCCCAATCTGTCACTGTTCCTGTTAAGGGTGGAATGGAACGTCAGCATGAGTTTAGCATTAGAGTTACTGCAGTGTTTCAGGATCTCAAAATGGATGCCTCACCTCTTCTTTTTGATGACAATGATGGTGCTGATGAGCCCAATGAACACGAGCAGCACTATGATTGGAATAGTGATGGCTAGATAGAGCATATTCTCATAGGCTTCTGTGGAGGTAAAACCAAAACCCGGTTAACCAACACTAAACTACAACGGCATCAATTAATTTACCGACATATAACAACAGCAGCTTCTCTCAATCACCAATAAAGTGTCAACACAGACTGCAGTAAATTAATGAATGAAATCCACAAATGTAGTTTGTGTGAGGGACTCTTACGATGTGGTGGGGGGACATAGAAGGACACTGGCTTGGTCCAGGAGCCATTTCCAGCTAGTGAGGTGGCCCTGACCCGGGCTGAATAATTGCCAAAACCCAGATTGGTCAGTCGTGTCCCTCTCATCTCCCTGTACTGCTGACGAGACACACACTCATGCTTCTCAGGCTGAACACATGCACACACACACACACGGACACAGAAACACGCACAATCTGTAAGGCTTCATATTCATATGGGGTGTAAAACTACACTGATATACTGATCTGAAAATGGAGGTTACCCTGCAATGTTTTGAAACAAAATTCAAATCTAATTTTCAGGCTATTTTCCTTCTCTTGCAATAAATAAAATAAAATAGCATTCTATATATATTTGATTGTCTTTCTCTCACTACCATATAACTAGTTCCTCCGATCACCTCTCTGTCTTCTTAAATATTCTTCTGAATCATAAAGAACGGAAACTGGTGAAAAATCAAATAAAACCCGAGAAGTCAATGTGCGCAGTGTTGGTACTCACCTCTGTTCCCAGACGGAACTTGATTTCATACATGAGGATGAGTCCGCTGGGCCGAGGAGGCTCAGGCCACCTCAGCACAACTGTGTCCTCCACCCTGTCATCCTTTTCATGAGTCACTGGTCCAGGGATATCATCTGCTTTTTCTGGATGAGGACATTGCATTGTTCAGTGGACGCCCCTCTCATACAGACAAATAGTAATGAACTCAACTCCTAAACTTAATCTAGTAATGCAAAGATCTGCAGCAATTAATGGATAATACAAATGCTCACTTGTATTACTTGTATTAATCACTTGATTATCAAGCTGAGGTGTTTATTTGGTGCTAGATTGGAATTATATCTGAATAGGTTATGCGTCATTAAGGCTGTGTTGAAGATCTCTGCACTTGACCAAGACAAAATTGTGATCATGACTGGTAAATATAGCATCACTGGTATTAGTGTTTGATGATTTCAAACTACATGCTCAGCTCTGTTTGGAATGTGTGGACTACGGCGGGCTACCTGCAGGTTTGGTCCTGGAAAAGACGAAAGCAGCAGCGCTGCAGCGCGGCACCTCGTGGTTGCAGGCGTGGACGTCAATGCGGTAGACAGTGAACGGCTCCAAGTTAGTGATTTCCATGAACTCTGTGTAAACGGTGGCCTCTGAGAATTTATACAAACGTTCCACAAGCTCCAAATCAGTCACGTTTCCCTCCTGCCCAGTGACGTTCCGACCACGCGCTAATGTGCCATTGGCCACCCCAAACAGATCCCGACGACGTCTGTCTGGAGGCCTGAGGGACAGAGACAAACAGAGACAGTGAAAAAAGAGAAGACAAGACAAGAGAACAGAAGACAAGAGAAGACAAGAGAAGAGAAGATTAAAAAAAAGAAAAAAGTAAAAGAGAGAAAGAAGAAGAGGAAATGAGGAGCAAGATGAGGAGATAAGGAGACAGAAGAAGAAAAAAGAAGAAAGAGGAGATAAACCTCACCAGAGAGAACAGAATCATAGAAGAAGTAAAAGTGAAAGAAAGGAAAAGGGCAACGTAGAAGTTAGACAATGTATTCCACTGCACTCTCCACAAGGCCTTCTAAAGCACACAAGCTGTATACTATACAACAAGCACAACTTCCAAAGTAGTCACACAGGGCCAAAGCACCACCCTGTGTAGCACCTGCACCTAACACACCCCTGATGCTCATCTGATGACCTATGACATCCACATTCCATATGGATGCTAAAACCGATTATTCACTAATCATTCGACAATATTATTTAAACCTATGGCTCCCATGAGACTAGCTGGGTGGTTCCCTAGTGGAACAGTGATGGGCTCTGATGCTGAAACAGCTAACATGCTGAAAATGTTAACGTTCTTGGCCAAACACCAATGAATCCTACTCTCTGTGTCATGTAGAGTGGAATTAATTTAGACCTCCCTGCTGTAGATAATACAGCACTGTAAGCTGTGAACAATTAAGTTTAAAGTTCATTAGCATTAGCATATTCATCACTTGGAAGCATATGACTCATAGTTACAGTCTGTGAACTATTGATGCATACTGTATTAATAAAACACTCAAAAGGACTGCAATTGTTTACACTTAATGCACAAATAACTAATACAAAAGAGGTAGGCAGGAAACCCCTTGAACTCGCAAAGCTTGCAGCTGCTACAATGAATATGGAATGGCGTACTGGAAAAAGGTACACGTTACAATGAAGCCACAGTTGATGAAATGGTCTTCAATTCTTTCTCCTTCCAGAGAGGAGTGCATGTAGGGGTGTGTGTGTGTGTGTGTGTGTGTGTGTGTGTGTGTGTGTAATGATGAAGAAGCTTAAAGCGGGGTCTACGAGTCACCACCGAGGACATGCATGCGACAGCAATGACTGCGCTTTACCAGCCGCTAAGGTAGCCACTGCCACTTCACAGATGCAGTCGAAGCGCAGAGGCCGTGGCCTTACCTAGAACCATCTTTAGGTGACACGTACCGATTCGCTCGCTCGGGGTCTCTGCAAAGATTCAACAGTCAGACCCTACAATACGACTGTACTATAGAAATGGAAAGGACAAGACGATGTTGTACTGGTGACAGGTCGGAGCTGACCGAAAGTGTAGGATTAGACACAGGATAGAGTCAGAATTTGGACATGGACACACACACAAATAGAAAATGAGTTACAGGTACAATGGGCAACTTTTTCTCTGCTTTTTTCATGGGAATTAAGGAACATTAAGCATTACTTCTTCCTGGGAAAAAGATAAAATGATAAGCTTCTTTAAGATTCAACCACGTGTGTGTATGTAGGCTAACACAGATTGTAGGAAAGCAATTTACAACTAAAAACTATTACAAAGCCATTAAGTTAGCATGTCCCGCATACTTTTTTAAAATAATTACTTTTAGTGCGGAATCAAAACAAAAGTTTATAAAGCTGAAATTCAGGTGACGTTAGGCCAAAAAACATCTGACAATAAAGATGAACAGTGTACATAAAAACATTTTATGTGCCACAAAACCAAATGTCCTCAATAACAGAGAATGGCTGGCCATCTAAGGCAATTCATTTACTTTGGTCAATTGTTTGTGAAACAGCTTCTGTGTAATGAGGGGGGCTGTCGTGTTTTCATTAAATTAGACCTATAACACAGAAGTCCTTGAACATTGTTTCACTTGTCACGGCTCGGCCAGTGGCCGGTAGGGGCCACTGTTTTGGTTTGGTTTTTGGGGCTTTTATTTTGATGTTTAGTCCATGTTTGTCATGTTTCTCAGTTCCAGGTGTCTTGTGTTTAGTTTAAGTGATTACGTTTGGTGATTGGGTTTCTGTCTGTGTCCTGTGTGTATTTAGGTTTCAGTTAGATGGATCTCATTATCGGTCCATCGCCTCATTTAGATTTCATGTTTCTATTCATGACTGTAGCGGCCTTTGAGCCAGGTTTCTGTTTGTTTTGTTTAAATAAAGAGAGCACTCCTATGGATGCCTGCCTGCCTGCCTTGTGCCTGTGTTCCAAGAGGTAAATCACGGAAGCGGGTTAACCCCGTCTTTCATGACACTACTAACATTTAGAATGAATGACTGCACTTGTTTAACTGGGAAATAGAAAATGCGAATAAGAAGCTAGTGGAAAAAGACACTAAATTATTAAGTGTCTTATAACTACCACTCTATTTCATTTCTATTCTACATAAAATTAATCAACAATCAACCATCTGTAGTCTTTTCATGTTATTACTTCATTTATGAATTCTAATGTGAACCCGTTTTAAAATGTGAAAATACAAAAATTTGATAAAATTCCATATTAGTGCATTCCTAATTTTATGTTAAATATCAGACTGTGGTGCTTAATGCTGAGGCACCTCTTATTCCTGCAAGACACTGTGTATGTGTGCTTGTAGGTCAGGTACATGTTATAAGGCTGTCCTCAGCTGGACCATGAAACCTAACTAGAATCCAGGAAACTCTTCTCCTCTTAACCTCTACCTTCATGAGTACTCTCAACAAGACAATCCTCTTTCTGCACTATTAGCAGGGTCAGGAGTTTCTCCAGGACAGGAGGCTTCTTAGCATTTACAACCACACACTCAAGATTAAGTCATCCACTTTTGGCCTGAGATTTTGACAGAGAAGACACAAGACATAAAGTCTGCTCTTAGAGTGCGAGTGACAAAAACACCCACCCACCCACTCATACACACACACACACACACACGCGCACACGCACACACACACACACACACACAAGCACACGCACACACACACACAAGCACACGCACGCACACGCACACGCACACGCACACACATACACATACACATACACACCCCCACCATCATCACACCGACAAACCCAAACCCAGCTCCAGAAGCTACATCACCACATGTGTCCCTGTTGAACTCAGGCACTTAGAAGGACAGAAGTGAAATCTCACAAGGAGAGCTTTAGGGGTAGATGGCTTTAATGCACCAGCACCATGTGCAGCGGACGGGTGACGTAGGGTGATTATGGAGCCTTCCGCCTGGCTCAGTGCCAACACAGCTGATTAGCCCCCTTGCAGGAGAGAGGAAATCACAAGAGTAACTCTTTTCCTGTCTCTGTAATCTCTCTTTCTCTCTCTCCTCATCCACCGGCTGCCTCGGAAGGGATCTTCCCTGGAAATTCATTAACATTCCAAATGGCTGCGCTGTACATTTCCTGGCAGCCGCTCACTCCAAACTAAACAGGCACAGGACAAAAGAGTGTGTGTGCAGCTAGGAGGGAGGAGGAGATGAGAGAGTGCAAGAGAATGAAAAGAGGAGAGAGATTTCCTCTTCATTCACTTTCTATTGCCACTTCCCTCCATTCTTGCTTGGGACCCTTCACATTTCTCCTTTTTCTGAGACACTCCAAGTTAAATTATGAGGTTCACTTAATGTAGATGGATGTCCAGCTGATAAACACGAGTCTTTGTTTTGGCCAAAACAAACGTTACTAACCATACTGACTCCAACAATGAGACAGAAGCAGAGGTCTTAACATGGACAAGCATTCTAATGCAGGGTACATAGCAGGCCATTGGGATGAAGAGGAAGACAAAAGTCACCATGAGCCAAAGAGATGAAAGAAGGAGGTCAGAAGGCATTTATGGTGCCAGCAGGGAGTGCATTCACAATTTAAGGATCTATTTTGCATTGATTCCTGAAAGAAATGGATTCAGCTTATGCAGGGCTGTTCCTGGAGGACCCCTCAAACAGTACCTTGTTAAAGATATATTCAAAATTTCAATTAATACAATGAATTCTGAGGCATCGATGCACATAACTCCAATATCCAATACACATGTATAGTTTTCTTTTGAGAGGATCATAGTTTTTGTCTATTAATCTGCACTGTTCAGTCAGTACTGGTGTGTGTCCTCGTACTCATGTTGTTACACCTGTCTAAACATGGCAATAAGCATAGTATGTAGAGTTATGATGGCGCGGGGAACAACTCATTTAATTTCATGCGATATTTGACAAAGATAAAGCTTGTCACATAGTATTCAAAATTCTCCCTGAAACCCTGGTTCAAATATTTAGCTGGTAGTCTAGTGGTTCGGGCGTTCGCCCTGCGATCAGAAAGTCCGGCTTCGATTCCCAAGACCGCTAGGCACATCTGAGGTACCCTGAGCAAGGTACTGTCCCCGGGCGCTGCGTTCATGGCTGCCCCCTGCTTCACTTGGTGAATGGGTTAAATGCAGAGGAAGAATTTCGTGCTGTTCACACTGTGTG
>JBBPDC010000019.1:3566022-3580862 GCA_037974485.1 Hemigrammopetersius urotaenia
ACACACACACACACACACACACACACACACACACACACACACACACACACACACACACACACACACACACAGTCCTGAGGGAAGACTTCAGCCTTAAATGTTAACATTTATGTGATAGTTGCAATGCTGAACTCTAACTTACTAGATGAATTACAGTTTCTGGAAACCCCCTCCCTCGAAATCCTGGTTTAATTGTTTACAGAGGTTGATTTACACATTTTCTAAATAAGAAGACTCTGTTACTGACATGTGCCCAAACGATGGGGTGGCCACACTCAATCATATATCTGTGGCGTATTCTACTTTAGATGCACTTTCCAGTGAACACAAGTTTAACTGCGCTTCTCTTACATGGATAGCAGCAGCTCAGTAGATGGCAGCGAAGCAACTTTAGAATTTTTTTTTGTTTCCCACCCAACATCCTACTGGTGGGGACAAGAACTGAATTTTGTAAAGTGATATTCCCCCAGTAACCAGAAAAATATACTGATGCATAAATATACTCACAGGGTGAGTGAGAGAGTCAGCTTTAGCTGCAGGACAGATGTCCTTACTTAACCCTTCTAAAACCTTCACTTGGAAGTACAACCAGAACGTATATGCATGTGTAGTGTGGGGTGTGTGTGTGTGTGTGTGTGTGTGTGTGTGTGTGTCTCCTCTCCTGGCACTGGACGGAACACATCCAGCACAAACAAGGTAAACAGATAACATGGCCCAGATGTCCTCCTGAATACTAGCCAACAGAAGGTTGCTCCCCAGCCTCATTAACTTGGTCTCCCTCACTTCCAAATTATAGCTTGCTAAAGCCTGCACATGCGACCACCGCTATCGTCCAGCCAACAGAATAAACTGTGCAAGCCTGGAGACCCAGGCCTGAATTCATAACGCAGCTCAGAGCAGCACTGCTGCCTCCAGGTCGGATTAGATCAGGAACTCACCATGGTGTACTAGGGTGAAATCTCATCCAAGACCTGTACTCTGGGATGCTTCATGAATGCTGGCCCTGAACCTTCTCCTGTTTTTCTAACACATTCGGGCCCAACTGCTGCCAGCGCCAGTCCCCTTTCAAAAACCTCTCGTTCTGATCTTGTCGGCACCATATCGGAATGATTACACTGACGTTCCAGCCTGCCGGACCCAGTGCTCAATTTGATTAAGTCACACGGCCTCGAGACCATGAGCTCAGCCCTGCTTTGATAGCCTGTCTCCAGGAAGACTGAGAAAAAAGAAAACATGAATTTGGACCAAAGTTGGAAGACACTGGGGAGGGCAGGGAGCAGCCTGCTCTTTGTTTCTAATTCGTTCCGCCCGTTCTGTATAATGTGGGCTTTCCCTCCAGCTGATCTGGAACCTATAAGGGAAGAAGCAGTAGGGGAAGAACCAGGCTCCCCAGGGAGCGTTCACTGTACCTGGGGGTGAAGACAGCGTTGTGCAGAAAGTTCTCAAACACTTTACTGAGGGTACGCTCCTCTGCCTCAGCTTTTAGATCCTTGGTTTTAGTACATGGGCAGCAAGAGCCTTTCTCAGCACCGCCCACATCCGACTTGGTAGGCTTAGTATCCTCCTCTACGTCCGACAGGGCTGTGGCTGAGATTCGGATTGGGATCTTCAACTCTGTGGTCAGTCAAAAGACATGTATTCATGAACATCAGCAGAGATACGAACATTCTGAAGAACCTGCTAAGAGTCTGACTGTGACTAGATGTAGAATTAACCGTAATCAAACACTTAGGTTAAAAAAATATAAAAACAATCTATTAGCTGACAGACAGAGAGAGAGAGAAAGAGAGAGAGATGGGGAGAAAGAGAGGTGCATTTGCGCTTTTTTTTGTGTGTGGCTCCTCTCTTGGCAGTGGGAGAGGAAGCAAGTCATTTCACCTTTCGAGCAGTAGTTGTGCTGGTAGAGCTCACGGTCCTCAGGCTGCCTCTGCCAGCGGAGCAGGTAGAACGTGGAGTTCCCATTGGGGGAGACTGGTGGAGACCATTTCACCACCAGAGATGACGAGGAGTTTGCATACGCACGGGCATCCCGGGCCATAGAAGGCTCTGTAAAACGACCAGATCAAGTTATTAACTGAGTTGACATACTTTTAAGAAGTGTAACTATATGTGCTTCCAAGCAATATACATTCATGATTATTCATTTACCAGGCATTAAATGGGCTTAAATGGTACTTAAATTGTACAATATGTAACAGTTATCCGTTTTTAAGTTTATAATTTTTCTATAAAATAATTTGCGTAAATAAACTGAATACTTGGAAGACAGACTAACTTGTCATTTGATCCTACTTTTACATATCTGAATGAAGAAGTCATTCAAACTAAACTAAACAAAACAGTAGAAGAATAGTATTAAGCTTACAAGCAAACTAAGACATGACATCATATAGCTCATCAATGCTTCTCTGCAGTGCATCCGAGACCAGAGATTCATTAAAGGACCACTGTAGAGCTGGACTCACCAGTGTTACTTCATTATTCAGGTTTTAATCTCTAACCTTCTCCAGTCAGCTTGCAACTGTCTTATCTTAGTTAGCTTTTATGCGATTTCGAATATTTGTTAGCATTTGTTTATTTTATCATTCTTTTTGTTTATATAAGACCATCTTTTTATATTATATTGTTAGTTTTACTTTTTAAATTTAAATTGCTTTATTCTTTTTTTATTTACTGGTTTATTAGTTTATTAGTCAATCTTCTTTTTCTCACCCATGCACAATAAAGTAATTGGGCGTGTTGGATCATTTTTTTTTATTTGGCACAATCCAAGGCAACTATTTTGAAAGGAGGTCTTTAAAATGAAACTCTTGAAAGATCAAAGAGAGGTCCGGGAAAGTGAATTACTTAAGACACAAAATCCCAAACTATTTTCAAGTAGGAAATAAAATACAAGAACAACGTCGGAGCAATTTTAAGCAACAGTCCTGAGGTCTACCTGAGGCTTTGGTGCGGATGTAGACCACTTCACTCTTGGCGCCCGGATTATTTTTATCCTCCAATAACAGGGTGATGGCTTTCACAAAGATGGCATACTGTGTCCAGGGCTTCAGTGTGTTGAGCAGCACTCCTGGATCCATAGATTTATCCTGAGGGAGGTCCACGTCCACCATGGACCAACTACTGGAACCACAGCCATCTTGTCCATCAAACTCTGTGATGTTCTGGAACGGTCTGTATTACAGAATCATGTTTACCAATGATGCTTTAAGTAAGCCATCCAGAACACCTGAGTGTTTCTGGCGTCAGTGTCTCATTACATTTTGTTACCTCAACCTGCCTGAAAACCAGTGCATTTTAGATCAGTCTATTAATAAGTAAATAAGTAGATATTCTTCTTGCTTTTCTCATAACTTAAGGATATGTGTGTAGCAGAAGGGGCTTTTACAGTGACTTTACAGTGTTTATCTTGGCTTTTTATTTTTCAGTATGTGTATATTTATGATTGCAGGCCAACAGAAACACTCACGCTTCCTTGTAGTAGACTATAAAGCTGATGAGGTCTCGGTAGTCCGGCGGTCGGTAGCGCTCCCAGGTGAGCTTTATTCGAGTGCTGTCTGTGTGGTTGTTCTTGAACTTCAGGATATAACTCTCACCTTAAGGCAAGAAGATTTATATTAGCAATCCTGGCAGTGTTCTCTACCAAATATATGCGGCTGTGTTCTCTTTCATGGCTGGAAACACCGTGGAATGTCTCCTTTTGTTGAACTGAACGGGTTGTTACATCAGGCTGCAAAGTAAGAATGTATCTTTGTGTCTTACTGCCTGAGGTGCAGGGCAATTACATTTTCAAGTACAAAAAAAACACCATCACATTAGAAAACCCATTATCATTGTGCCTCCAACAAAAAATAGAGTATACAAGAAAATCTTAACCCTAAAATGAACCCCTTTGATTGTGAATGTGACAAGTCTTTAAAAAGTCTAAAAGGCTTTGTTATTTCAAACTATGCTATTAGTGTAGTTTAAAAGCTGAGGCTGAGTCAGAGAATGTACACAATACTGTAATATATCACCAAGTAACAAACAAAAATATAAAGATGACATGCCAAAGAGCATAAAAAATGCTCAGATCAGAGGAAAAAGTAGTTTATACTCACAACTGGCTCGCTCGCCATTGTTTCTGATGTCGTCTTGCTCCATGTTCCCTTTAATGCCCGTTTTGTCCCACATCTTGCGGATCTCAGACAGGCAGAGTTTGGGGTTAGAGCGGAAGAACACCTTTCCTGCTCGAATGGTTAGATTGTGCTGGCTCCAGTCCCAAAGGTACTGCAGGTGCTGGTTGTCCAGAGCTGAGAATGCGTACGCTCTGATAGAGGAACAGATCAATAAGATGAATTAGAAACCTTCCAGTCGCTTAGTCTTGCTACTCCAGTAGAAGCATATAGTTGTATAGCTTGTGGAGACCAATATAAAGAAGAATTAGAAACCCTCCAGCAGCTCAGTCTTAATAGATTTTTAGAAGGCATATGAACCATTTAGTTGAATCATTTGTGGGACAAGGTAACAATTTTGCCCCCTTGTCAGGTGTATGCACTAAAGCTGTATGAACCCAAGTGCGTACACAGAAGTGCATGGATGACATCTGGTAACGTTCGTGGTTTGAGCAGGCTCAGTTCAAATAAGCAGCTAAGGAACGTGGAGAATGCACAGTCCTCCTCAGGATGAAACCTGAGAGAGGAGAGTTTCATTCGCATGAAAATACACAGTTCAGTCATAACACTAAAACCATCTGCCTAATATTGTGTAGGTCCCCCTTGTGCCTACAAAACAGCTCCGATCTGTTGTGGCCTCTGAAGCTATTCTGTGGTATCTGGCATTTTGATCAATGGAAGCTGCAAGATGGGGTCTTCCGTGGATCAAAAGCAGTGAGTCCAGCACATCCCACAGATGTTCGACTGGATTGAGAACTGGGGAATTTGGAGGAAAAGTGCTTGAACTCCATGTTCCTTAAATCATTCCTGAAATTTTGCCCGGAAGGAATGTGCTTGGCCTGCAGCAATGTTTAGCTAGGTGGTACAGGTCAAAGTAATCTCCACATGAATCTCAGAACCCAGCAGAACACTACCCAGAGCATCACACTGCATGCTTGTGCCATCTCAGGAAAGTGAGGCACACGCATGCGGCCAACATGAAAAAAAATTCATTCATCAGACCAGGCCTCCTTCTTCCATTGTTCCATGGTCCACTTCTGATGTTCATGTGCTTTCGGAGTTGAACAGGGGTAGGCATGGCCACTCTGATCAGTCTACGGCTCTGCAGTCCTCACGCAGCAAGCTGTGATGACCTGTGTTTTCTAACACCTTTCTATCATCGCCAGCATGATAGACATTTTTGGCCATTTGTGCTATAATAGCTTTTCTGTGGGATCAAACCAGACAGGCTACCCTTTTCTCACTGATTCTGGGCACCCACAACCCTGTTCACCAGTGGTCCCTCCTTGGACCAATTTTTGTAGGTACTAACCACTGCATATTGGAAACACCCCACAATTTAGAAGATGCTCGAACCCAGTCATCTAGTCACTAATTTGGTCACTCAACTCCTTATGCTTGCCCCTCTTTACTGCTTCCAGAACTTCAAGAACAAACTGTTCACTTACTGCCTACTGTACCCAACCCCATGCCACTAAGCCATTGTAACAAATGAAACAATAGTATTAACCTGTCTGTGGTTTCAATATTATGGGTGATCTATAGATGTTACAAAATATCAGAACTAGTCACACACATCATAAAGGAGTAACTTTAAAGTCAGGAAAATGATGTAATGTCACTGCATCTCCCCTTTTTAACTTACAATAAAAGATATAAAGAGATTTTATTCCAAGTAATTTTGGTCCAATCATATTGGTCAATTTATGTTTAACAACATCATAAGTAACAGAAATAAAAGATTTAAAAAGTAAAAAAAAAAAAATAATAATTAACCCCCCATCCCCAGAAATAGAGTTTTATTCCGCCAGGGACATCTATTAACCTAGAGTCTCAGCTCTGTAAAGTTCTAAAACTCTTGGGTTGTATACAGCTGTGTGTGTGTGTGTGTGTGTGTGTGTGTGTGTGTGTGTGTGTGTGTGTGTGTGTGTGTAAAAACAGCATTAGTTGCTCTGCTTTAGTTGGCGCCCATAAAAGTGTACACGGTCTTCATGGCTTCTCACAGCTGTACATTCCACCACGCTGAGCATTCTATCATTTTCATACGTTCCTATGGAAACCTGCAAAGACTCGAAAACACTTTAAAGGGAGCTTTTTGAAGGATGGGAGCCTGAGACAAATTTATCTTTCTTCTTGTGTGAGGTTGAAAACAAAAATTGACTAGTGTAACTGACAAAGGCCAAGCCTGCTCTCAGCAGCAACAGGGCTTCAACCTGCAACAAAAAGTGGCGCATTTTATTTCAGTGTGTATGTGTGTGTGTGTGTGTGTGTGTGTGTGTGTGTGTGTGTGTGTGTGTGTGTGTGTGTGTGTGTGCAGCAGTATAATGGCATCTCCTGCAGGTGTGCAGAGATAAGCCAGGTGTGCCTTGTTAAAATAAGCAAAAACTCTCATTAAAGTCATTTTTAGTGCATGTAAAAAACACACATGCTTAAACAAGGTTGTTTGTTGTACAAACAGACCTTCAAATTTATTGGCAGAAGTCTATAACTAGTGCATATAAAGTGTTCCTGAACTGTCAAAGCTTGAGTGGTGGATAACACTTACTCCTATACTCGGATATTCTATAAACCAGACACAATAGCTTTCATTTATATAATTGTTACATTTCGATTTCACATTCTAAATTTGAATTTATTTAGTACTGAATTATAAAATCATTTATAAAATCAACCATATAGCAATGAGTTATGATAAAACAAACGTAGGATTAAAAATAAAGCCTTAACCTGATTATGAAAGTCTCTAAACAGGAATGAACTGTTTTTAACTGTTAACAATATTTTATTAGTTTATTTGCACCCTGTTAGTATATACATTTTAGTATTATAAATATTTATTTATCTATTTCCCATTTTTCTCTCTGGTCTCATGGTTTTGAGCAGGGCTGTGCCAATAATGAATTTTTATGTACAATTCTAATTCTTTACAGCCAAACAGGGACAGATTTTATAAGCCCTTTTCAACCTGAAGATCTCACTGTATGGGCTGAATGAATACACGTGAAACACACTAGTAACTATTCTATTAGCAAAGTTACAACATGAAAAATATTATTCTCTCTTTAGCAGTGAAAACCTGCATTTTAAATAGTGGAGTAGTAGATATTTCTGCACCATTCATTACTTTGGTATTATTGTGGAAATCAGGCTTTCATTTTATTTGTGCATCACTATCGTGCAGCCATTAAGGGCCATCTCTGCTTTGTACATATTGTACTGCTTAGAGCTTTGGCTTTCTTGAGTTCATATGCACATATGAATATTATAGAGAACTATTTAAAAACACAAAAAAAGAACTTTATTGGGGGGCAGGACAGAATGAATAGAGCAGTCTTACTGGTCCAAAAGCTCCTCCCCGTTAATATAGCGCAGACTCTTCAGGAACGAGAGGGAGCCCAGAGTGTGAGAGTGTTTAATTCGGACGTAGCCCGTCACTGTTTGGATCAACCCCATGAAACTCTCCAGCTCTGACGCAATGTTATCTGAGGAGAAAACAGCAAGCAAGAAACATGAGACATGTGACACCATAGGAGTCAGTACAACACAATTAACAGACTCATGCCTGTACACCTATATGGTAGGCGCACCTAATCAAATGCCCTGCATTGCCACTGTGGGACGCTGTAATAAAGAAGTAAAAGAAGTAAAATAAAGAAGTAAAATAATAACATACTGGCTCGGTTACCAAAGCCCAAACTGCGTGGCATAAGAGTATCTTTGCAAGGGCGTGTGATGGGTGGCCACAAGGAAGAATGAACTTACTGCCCCGCCGAATGTTGATGTGCAGGTTGCCTTTGATCACGGTGCAGCCTTGCAGAGACTGGGCGGCGTCCACTGAGTCAATGGTCTTAGTCTCACACACCTTATCACACAGGCCGTCACATGCACTACAGAACATACTGTACGAGGAGAGAAAGACAGAGAGGCGAGAAAAAGAATAACAGAACAAATGTCAAGGACAGGCCACAATACACTGAGCAGACAAACACCAGCAAACCACAGCAGGATTTCTGCATCTCATATAGTTAATTTAGTCATGTCTCAAAAAAAGAGGGGAAGAAGAGAGCGAGAGAGAGAAAAAAACAGGGACACTGTACTTCATGGGGCAAGTCCTCATGTGAACTCTGGCTTTTTGCAGACCGTGAATCATTAAATGGGCTCAAAGACAAAACAAGGCTGATACAGTCTTGTATTGTGATAGATGGAAAATAAAAACAGATGGAAGAGTAAAGAAAGGGGTACATTTAAAGTGATCAATTGTTCTCTTAACTTTTTAACTTTAAAATACCCAGCAGCAAGGAAAACAACATCCAAAGTTCAGTGACTCCAGGCTCTCCATTCTGGTTAGAAGAGTTATATTTCGGACTCATGACCTGCAGTAAAATAACTTATTACCTGCAGTGCCCCAGTAAGTGCAGTGCAGTGTGTGCACTGGACTTTTTGTCACTAATAATTGCCTTGTGAGTTTCCACAGCCTAGTTCACAGCCTTCAGTCATTAATGTCAAAACAACACCTTTTGCCTTGAGTGTGTCCATGTCATGGCAAGGAGTTTGAAAAGCTTGACATATGAGCAGGGCATGTGGAGGACAGACTTCAGCCTCAGTGGAATAATTTACTACAGCTTAGTGAACTAGCTCTGCAAAATATAGGAAACATCTGCAAAACATAGGAACATTTCTGAAATCCAGAAACGTGTATGATTATTTACTATGGACAGGTTCGGGGTCTTCAAGGTAGATTCAAAAACCAGAACCAAGACCCGAACATCCATTTACATTTCAGTTTCTACTCAAGATACTCCAGTCAGGTGGCAGTAAACTGGAATTAGGAATAAGGCCTGGACGAAAAAATATATTGATATCGTGTCTTTGGGACATTTTTTCATAAAATAATTTACTCAGACTGAACATTTTGGTACACTAAGTTGCAATGTGCACATTTATTTTGACATTTTTAAATGTATTTATCATTTGTTTTTAAACATCGAAAGCTATTTTAATAAATTACACCAACCCCGTTTTATCCTTGTGACTTTTTATCTGACATTTAGCAATAAATCAAAAAGTGACCCTAGCCCCACCATATATATTATGCTATATTTATATTGCTCAATCATGCTCCAGTTTTAGAACTCGCAGACCTTAAGCTGGAGAGCAAGAGTGTGTGTGAGTGTGTGAACACAGAAAACAGCACCTTTGGCTCTCGTTCCGGGTGAAGCCAGGCGGGCACTCAGGCATACACTCTCCATTGTGAATGACGAAATCCACCTCGCTGGGGAGGTGCACCCGGGCACAAAACTCCATGGTGATGCAGCGCCAGCCCTCGAAGCGGTAGGTGCCCGATGGGCAATCTGGAACACAGTGGCCCTCATGGCTGTAGTGCTGGCAGGCAGCGCAGGCCATGTCATTGTTAGGCTCAGTGCAGCCTCCCAGGCACTGCGGGTGACAACACTCCTTGTTATCCGTACACGCACGATGCTCACATTCGGGTGGGCACTCTGGAGAGTAAACAAACACAAAAAAGAGAGTGGATTAGTTGCATACAAAAAGAAATGAGCAAACTAAATACAGACACCAGCCAGCTGGGTCAAAGGGACATCACGCTTTTGCATGTAACCGGGAGAAATACAGAGTTACAGTTCATTACTCCTGCTCGATAGCTGTAAGCAATGCTAATGAAAAGGATGAAGCACAGTTAGAACTACAACAGTCCAGTAAGTGCCTTGTTATTAGATCTATGGTGTATCACAAATCACACAGGGAAGTGGAGCGGCTGCAAGATGATTAGGTTCCAAGCTTAATGCACGTATGTATGCATGTGTTGCTTAATGCATGTATGTATGTAGGTCGGAGGGCAGCCCCAAAGCCAGGTTAGACGCCTGTAAAATGCTCCTGAAAGAGCAGACAGTGGGCGGGATGAAGTGAAAGCTGGAGTCAGGCTGTTTGTGGTGTTTGTGTAGGGCCTCACGCTGCTCTATGCCAGGCTTGTTAGTAAACGGCAGCCTGGCCTGACTACAGATAAATATTATTACAGTTAGGGACTATTAAGGGAATTGGGAGCGAGAAGGGAGGAAAGAGGGGGAGAGGAAGAGAAAATTGCTAGTAACATTGTAGTTAGGTTCTGTGCAAACCCCACTGCAAAGAACCCTACATTCTGATTGGCTGTCCTTCATTATTCTTCATTCAAGAACAGGCTGAAACAGTGTCTATAGCTTCACTGCGAATGTTAAACTCTTCTCTTTAAAAAAAAGTTTTCCATGATATGGGTCATTTTTTTAATGGACTGTTCTGCGTTTCATATAGTGCAGGAAAGCAATGCTCCAGCACTTCTAGATTTCCATGCATGTTATATCTAATTACAAAATCAAGTTCAAATTTGAACAAAGTGATGTTTTGGCAAAAGCTTTATTTAAAACAACATTGTCTTTGACACTGACCCCTGCAAGGTCATCGTTTCCTGCAGGCAGTTAGGGATATGGAAAAAAAGTTTTGAACAACAGTTCTGTGTTGTTGCTGACGGGTTTAGGCGACATGGGGATGTAACCCAAAACATGGATGATCTGGCTTCCAGGCACTTGCATCCAAGAGAGATCAGCTTCCGTCATGAGCATGAGAAACTCTGCAGTAAAACAAGTGTGCGGAGAGAAGGAGGGGGGGTTGTGTTTCAGATTAGGCTTTCAGCAACAAATCTTATTGAACACACTCGCCATTTAGTAATGAGAGCAGTGGGACCCGGACACATTGTCTCCAAATGTGGGATCAATAAAGGCAGCATTCCGACACACTGACTCGTGTTGAGCTGCACGGAGAGAAAGGCCCTGTGGGTAACAGGAGAGGCGTGAGGGAGGGCAGGCCTGAGCCGCTGCTCTTAACTAGCCCTGCGGCTGCGTATCAAAATTCAATACTTTGAAAGGACCAAGAATCAACAAAGGTGCAATTTGTTTTCAATTTTGATGCCTGAGCAGACAGTCTAATCAGAGAGCTAATAAGCATGACCGTACTCAATTTTAGAATGAAATATTATTTCACATTCATCCTGCTAGAGTTGGCATCTTTTGGGGATTTGAGTTGTCATAGCTTAGAGAATATCCAGATTGCAAAACATATGTTTCACTCTCATATTGATTCATTAACAATTAAAAAAATTATATGTTTCCTAGGATGTCAATTGCTAGCAATATTGAAAAGTTCTGAACAATACCCAGCCATACCTATCCTTTCTGCTCTGTGATGCCAATACAAGCCCAGAGCAGACTTAATGCCTACACATCCCAGCATGCTTGAGGAGAACAGTAAAGCAGACTACATCACAGGATTTGAGCTGGAACGGCGGCTCCATAAGAGGACAGCAGCAAGAGGGCTGGCAGTCGTGGTTGCCTGGCAACAGATCTTGGCACTGTGTGTGGCACACCCGAGAGGCAAAGACGCATCTGAATGAAACATTTCCCTTTCCTTTATTTATGAGCGCGAACCATTCCACCAGACATTAAAGGGGAAACGTGTCCACTGCGTTTAGTGCTGTAATTAATACCGGTTAAGACATCTGTTCCTGTGTGCATGTGCACATCTTTCTCAGGAAGATGCAATTAAAAGACCTCCACATACTTCATTTAATCTGGATATAAATATTTCACATAATATCTTGCAACCTGACTAACCTTCCACTTGAATCCTCCCTCTCTACCTCACTATGCCAGCAGCCCTTTGGCCAGAGTCGCTGTGCTCTGTCTCACTCCTGCCATTTTCCCAAATACTTTGCATTCTTTCACACATTCTATCAGATCACAAGCCGCGCTTATACGAGGTGGAATTACTGGAACATTCTGGAAGAGGTAAGGGTAGGGGGGAAATCTCTTCTTCTGTACCCGAAAAGCAGGCCAAAAAGGCATACAGGCTCAGTCCATTTACAACTTTGCTTGTTTATTAAATCTTCCACCTCTGCAAGCCACCATTTTCAAATGCCTGTGCACGCTCTGAACGGGAATAAATCAACGTCTGTGATATTGAAGAGGGTCTGGTATGTACATAGCAGACAAAGCAAGGGCCAGTAAATGAGAGCTGCTTTTCCTTAAATAGCCATATGGCCCTTTTATGGGCTATTAATAGCTGCACTCTTTCCAGCTCTAATTCCAGCAAGCGATAAAACAGTCACTCCTTTTCCCCTGGAATACCTCACTCTTCACCCACAGTGGAATAACCTTTGTACACTCAAAAAGTGAGGATGCAGGCAAAGGTTCCCAGCGATAACGCTAGTCACAGATAAATGGTGCTGATGTGGAGTAGACTGGGGGAGCTGGAGGGGAAAGAAGAGGCTGCATGGTTACTTGGAAATCCACCAAAAGGGGGCAGCCCAAGCAAACTCAAGCCGTTTCTCGTTCCACACCAGCAAAAGCTCCACGCCACTTCCACAGATTCTTTAACAAGGGAAAAAATCTCAAACGCGCATACCTTCCACTGAAGAAAGAAAGGGAAAAACAAGGGTGTGAGGCAGAGAGAGAGTGAGAGAGAGAATGTACCGTTTCGCAGACCATACACTGTCGACCTCATTTCCCATGGCGACCAAACACAAACCCACAACGCGAGAGGGTCTGCTCCTTTATTTTTAGGCAGCTTGGGAGCACAGGCCTTTTTCCACACAACCATGCTGCACACACAGCTATGCCAGGAATGGCTGGGTTCCACCCGTCCACATGAAGAGCCCACTGCCTAACAAGGAAGCCCAGAGAGGTCAAAGGGCAAGGCCAAGTAGCAGTCAGGAAGGAAATGAATTGAATTAGCTGAGGTCATAAAGAGGAAAGACAATTTGTCACTTTGAGTGTTAAGAGTGTGCAAACAGGGACTTTTCTGCCATTTTTAAAATGCCTTGAGCCAGTAGTCTACAGCTCCAGTCCTGTAGGGTCTCAGTCCAGCACAGTATGATGATCCTGCTCAAACACCTTATACATGAATGACCAGGTTTAGAATTGGTGGAAGGTAGTTTTGTCCAGTTTTGGCCTGAGCCCAGCACAGCTGGTGAACTCTTTATACAAAAACAAATGATTCAACTCAGCAGTCAGTATTAGGAGGATCAGAGTCATCTAACCGTGCTGGACTGTGGCGCAGGAGGCCCAGAGCTGGACACCCCTGTCCTACTTCATGAGGCATAAGTGTCTTTTTGGTGCAAACCGACTTTCAACTGAAATACATCAATCTTAGCAAACCATTAATGTTTCCTTAGTCTGTGCAAGGCATATCTAAAGAAACAGGGCAATGATTCACCAAAGGCGCCGTATACACAGCATCACCCATTAAAAGCAAATCAAAAGGAACGAGAGTCGAAATGAGGCATCATTTGCACAGTGACCTCACTGGCCAGGATGCAGAGCTCGAGAGGAGACAGAAGCGTCTGGCTGTGGTGAGGCTGTTTGCACAAAGCCCCGCAGCCTGCTGGGAACATGGACATGACCTGAAGAGATGGCTCCTGTCTGTTCATTTGCGAGAACTCCTCCTCATTGCCCCGACTGACGGGCACTGCAGAGAAAACACAAATTCACTCACTCACACAAATACACAAACACACACACACAGGCTTGCACATACACACACACACACACACTGCACTGAGGAGCACCACCCTCACTCCTCTTTCTGCAAACAGACTGGTCAGACGGCACACAGACGCTGCCCCTGCTGCACTTCAAATCACTGCAATGTGGAGAGTGGCACGCACGCTTCTCCTCTGCAGCGCACCAAGTGAAGGACGCGAGGGATTCTTCCAGCCACCTCAATATCCCTCTGAGCTGGCGCAGGAAATAAGAAGGACTGTAAAAACATAGTGTTAGTGGCCTGGCAGGAGCCCACTGACACACTTGGATGTTGTTTCCTGGGCTTTCAGTGGCCGTTTTAGCAGTGGACTGTGTAAAGAATGGCCAGAATGTTCTGAGCAAGAGTATAATCAGAGTAAAGGATGGTAATCCACTTGTTCTCGGCACCAGTCACAACAACAAGGTTTAGCACACTGAAGGGGGGGGGGGTGTGATTAGACATATCATTTCCAAAACAGAGAAAGGAAAAAGAAATCACGTGTCATTGTGTGGGTCATTGCACACTGAAACACCCTTAAAACGCAGTACTTTCACAGGAGAACAGAGCTCTGATAGGGAAGAAGGGGTCCACAAAGTGCGTCATCCACAATGTTCCTGAGTGAAACCACCGTGCGTCATACAGAGAGTCTACAAATCTCTCACATACGCACTGAAAAAAAATATATAAACCACCAATAGCAATGTCAGTAATATTTAATCACTGACATAAACTGGACCGATCACGTCCTGCAGACCAGACAAGACCAGCGCCCCGTCATCGTGAACAGGCGAGGCTAAAACGCGCGCACACATACACACACTTCGGTGTCCACTCAGCCATGCTGCCCCTGTCCATCGCGTGCGACAGAGTCACGCGCAATGCGTTTCCCCTTTTCTGCCGTGCACGATAAAGCACGCTCGGGAATCAGTGATTTGCTGAAATACAGGTGGAGACACCCCCGCTGCTGCACCCGCTCTTACTCCAGTGTTTACACAGAGACGGCCATTCCACTCCGCCCAGAAAGAGATGAGAGAGGATAGAGGAGAGAAAGCATGGTCTGGGCACGACCGGTTATACAGATACTAATACTATATATAATGTACTAGATATGTAATATAAATA
>JBBPDC010000019.1:3580962-3599292 GCA_037974485.1 Hemigrammopetersius urotaenia
TATACACACACAGTCATTGCCAAAATTGTTGGCACCCCTGAAATTTTTCCAGAAAATCAAGTATTTCTCACAGAAAAGTATTACATTAACACGTTTTGCTATACACATGTTTATTCTCTTTGTGTGTATTGGAACAAAACAAAAACAGGAGGAAAAAAGGCAAATTTGACATAATGTCACACAAAACTCCAAAAATGGGCTGGACAAAATTATTTACAGTGAAAATCTTAATAAAGCACCCTGAACTGAAGTCAGAGGGGGTAGGGGAGGTGAGGGGGTGTGGAGTTAGTCAGTCACTCTGGTGGCTTCAGCCCCCCCATGTGACAGATTAGCTCTTTGTCGGATTAAGGTGGACTGGGTGAGCTGTATGAGCCGAAGAGGTAAAACATTGCTCCAGCGTGGCGGGAAGAATCAGACCATTACAGCGAAGGTCTTATGGCCAAGAGCCACCTCATTCCTCCTAAATGATCAATGCAGTGATTCTGAATCAATGAAGTAACTCAGAATCAATATGTCCACTCAGAATTGAAAAAGTGATTCTGAGTCTGTCATCGCTGTTGAATCCATACAAAGCTCTGATCTCATAATTTTCCATATTTGTGACTTTGACAGATACTAGAAACCAATATTTGATTACACATTTATTGCATTTTGAAACAGTTAAATATTTAGGAAATGCTGAACTACCGTACTAAATATTTTTACTGCAGAAATTTTACATTTCTCTGTAATGTTTATCCAGACAGACATGCTTTGAACTAATATGCTGTTAAATGCTTATGTCTCACAATCTACAGTTTTAGGCAGAAATTAAAATGTACTCAAATTTCACCATGCATATTTTGGTGCTTGATATTCAAAATAATTTTATGTTAGAAAACAAAAATAATGCACCAGTACATAGGATGCTTTCCCCCAAATGAGCTCTTGCTTTACTGAATATTATAGCGACCAATTATTATGGTCTACGCAGTTCTCCTTCAAACCGACATCACTGATTTTTACACAGCTTATGCACAGCAAAGACACTAGCATCTCGTATCAACTCCACTGCGGTCAGCCCCAGCCCGAGCCCCTAAATACACACATGAACGCACGTGCGCGCGCACAGACACACACACTCCTCTTAGACAGAGCAACATGTTGCCCAATGCCCAGGAGACTACCATAACAACAGGGCTTGTGAAAGCACAGGTGGGGGGTAAAGGGGATAAAGGGGGCGCTTATGCACTGGCCATCCAAACACTGAGAAACACACACACACAGACTCATCTAGGTCTTGCTGTGTGTGTGTGTGTGTGTGTGTGTGTGTGTAACATGTAGGAAGCAGTACGACACAAAGAGCAACAGAGGCCACGGAGGAGAGGGAGAGAGAGCAGTAGAGAGAAATAAAGTGAGAAAGAAAAGAAACAAAGAAAACAGAGCAAGTGAGGAAGCAGGAATGAAAGAGCGAGCCGCAGGAAAAGCATTAGCCACCTCGAAGAAACAGGACTTCCAGAAATGATTGAAACGGAATAGCTTCCACCCTCTCCAACCCCCACACACATCCCCAAACAAACAATGGCCCCCTTTGTGCGGTGTTGTGCCACGGTCACAGTCAGGGTAGACACTAAGAAAGAGTCTCAGAATGCAGGGACCGAACCCTCCCACCCTGTTCCCTAACATGCACACACACACACACACACACACACACACACTCCGCAGTGACCGCATTTGCCCCCACCCAGGCACAGCAGCAGCACTGACCAGGCTGGGCAGCGGCATGAAGCTGCAGCCCACTTCAGGGCCCCTGCTCTCAAAAACATGCCCTTTGTCTGCCTGTAGGCTGAGACCTCACACACACATACACAACACACACACACACACACACACACACACATACATACACTCAGAGAGAGAGAGAGAGAGAGAGAGAGAGACACTCACACACACACACACACAGATTCTAACTGACATGCAATTCCAGCCGAAGCCAGAAGGGGGCTGGGAGCATTCTTCAGAACTGAAAGAGCCTGTCTGGAGAGGGGGGTAGGATGGGTGATGCTTCAGGCAAAAGCACCGTATAATTAGGCCGAGCAAAACAACAAAAACAAAGACGTAAAACGCTCGCTCCGCAAACGGCAGAGAGGTGTTTGTGCCAAACATAGATCCCTTCCCCCTCAGGACCAGGCTTCACAAACAGCCAAACAAAAACATCAATTAATGGACAAAACACATAAAAAAATAAATAACAATTAAACACATCATCCACAAGTCAACAAGCATTATTTAATGCTGAGTGAAAGGCATTTTTCTTCTGACATTCTAAATAGCCAAATTTTCAAATCCACACTTGAGCGAACTCATCTATGTGGTTGTTGCGCGCGATAGCCAACCACAGCATCCAACACACACAACACACATAACACACACACCTACAGGACAGCCGATCTATTTCTTTCTACAAAGGCAGGCCAGCATCTCCTGAGCCTGAATAAGTCACTCATGACTCTCTCAAGATTCATTCACAGCTCACTCAATAGATTAACACACACACACACACACACACACACACACACACACACACACACACACACACACACACACACACACACACACACAGTCTAAAGTATTTCGATTGTTCAGCCATATTCTACAAAAAAACTAGTTAATAATACACAAAGAATGACCAGCCTCTGCGAAAGTAACTGTGAAAAAGACACCGTGTTCCTAGAGATGGATGTGTTTGTAAGTCTTACCCTACAAAACACAGAACTCCAAAGACAGAAGGCTACAGATCTCCAGAGTTTCCAAGATAAATGTCTCTATTTCGAGCCCTGCCTCACAAAGTTCAGTTACAGGCAGTGCCTGTACTGTCTACTCAAGATTGTCTGACAAAATATAACCGCATTATCACATATTTCACAGCATATTTCTAACAGTGTTAACATTTTAGCAGGGAATATATCTTCTTATGGCCTATACATAAAAAAGCAGAATGTCTGACATGTCTGGAGAAAAGCACATGCACGCACGCACGCACGCACGCACGCACACACACACACATATGCACTCAAATACATTTCCAGCAGAACAATTAGTTTGCTAGCTTTACTCATTTTGACTGTAGCTCTAGATTCTTGGTTTTGCCTAATGCCCTTCCAAAAGGCGATACTTATAATCCACTGCCAGGGTCTTCAATAAAAATAGCAGCATTGCATTCATAACCTCAAACACAGTCAAAAAAGTATCGTATTATCAAATGCTGAAAAAACAGTTAGAGACAACATTTATCAAAACGCTGAGGTAACATTTACTAAAACACTGTGGTAACATTTAATGAACATTGAGGCGACATTTAAAGACCCCATCGATAATATTTATCAAATGCTAAGATAACTTTTCACGAACCCAGAGGTGACATTTATCTAATGATGAGATAAAGTTTTGTAAAACACTGAGGTAACGTTTATCAAACACTGAATCATGGTTTACTCTGGCTCTGAAGCATGTCAGAGAAAACAAAATCTTACAGTTGTATCTCATTAAAAAAACTCTCAGGGGCAGGGAAATGAGGCAGTGAAAATCAAGTTGCAAACATGGACATGTTGAAACAAGTAAGCCTCACTCTGCCTCTAGACGGTCAGTCATCACTTCAATTGCAGGCGACGCTACTCATTTTCAGCCAGCTGTTTTACTGCTACTGACAGTCATCTGCCTCCAATCTGCAATACTGTATACGTAATAATAAAAATTATAGGGAAGGAAAGACAGGAAAAGAGAAACCTCACTAGCAGGGTCAGCGAGTCAGCCATGTTCACCTTATTACTAACACTGTTGAGGAGACAGGACAGAAGAATCATGTGGTAAAGATGACAGGAAAAGAAGAAATCATTTCTCTTCTCCACAGATACGCAAATATCAGACAAACTGGCAATGAGGTGGGGGATAAAAAATCAATTAATTTTGTATTGTGATATTGTGATTTTTGCTTCAATTCGTGCATCACTACTCTCCGAAAGGTATATATGTTTGGAAAAACGTTGCATTTACTCTGTAAACACACTGGCAGGTAGCCCAGCATCACATGTATGGGGTCCTCAAGTTACGCCACAGATCCGTTCCTTTCTCCCTTATTCAGACACCGCATTACTGCATATTCTTCCTCCGCTTGCAACCGAACTAGTTCACTCACGTAGTCCGTAAGTACGGGGGTTACGGTGTAAGCCGAGTGCGAGTGGTAGTAAGCTTGAAACAATGTATGTTGAGACTGTTGTAACCTGAGGACTCCCTGTAGGTTAATGCTAAACAAAGTTTCCTCTAACTTTGTTTAGCATTAACAGGAATGGCAGACAACACAGCAGAGATTTACACAGCCGCTCCTCCACAGTTTAAATCTAACCTTCGGCTTTCAAAAAAGTAAAGAGGAAACTTTGTCATGCAAAAGTACTGTGGTAATATGACAAACCTACAGGCGCATATTACTAGACATCAACAACGAACGTTGGGCACAAATTTAAACAAGATTCCTATCAGTCCAGAGACATCACTGATCAATTACTCAATTTATAGGCAAAGATACATAATTCATTTAAAAAAATAATCACAGTATCAATTCATATCTAATCAGTATCACGATAATATCATATCGGGGAGTCTGGTGATTCCCAACCCTAGTGCACAGACAAAAAACTGGTTTCTTGTACATTGCAGTGTTTTTGTTTGCTTGTGTGTGTGTTTTTGTTTTTGAGAGAGAGAGAGAGAGAGAGAGAGAGAGAGAGAGAGAGAGAGAGAGAGAGAGAGAGAGAGAGAGATGCAGTCCTGTCTGACCCATCCCAGCCCAAATTACTGGCAAATTCCTCCAGAGAGCCTGCATGCTGACATTCTTCAGGTCTGGTGTATTTGGTGCCCCAGGCACACCTGAAGTGCTTTATGACCATGCGTCTCCCTCCATATCTCAGTCTAGATCAAACTCCCCTGTTTGTGAGCGTTCAGAGCTTAGGAACGGTGCTTTCACGAGGGTCACGTCACCCCTACCTCCTGCCCCTTCCCGTTCATTTCAAATATATAGGGACAATCAGAAAATATTGGTGGGGTTGAGCCTACACACATACTGTAGATAACATTCTTCAAAACAGATGACAGCAAATCCCTTGGTTGAAAGTATGCATAGTGGTTTATGGCGCATCAAGTCTGACAGCTCTGGTAACCTTGACTCAAGAGAGAAAGAGAAGAACAGAAATCAGCCTTAAAGGCACACAAACAGCTAGCTTCATTCTAAAGAATAAAGAGAAGTGAGTAATTAATTCTGATTGGTTTTGGTACCAACATCATAAGTGGACAGGGGAAACAAAGAACAAAATGCAAGATGAGAGTCTTAATATAGTTTAGTCAAAATCTATTTAAACCTCAGTAATTGATTGCAAACAACCAATACTACTCCACAGTACAATCATGATAGTGTGTGCTATACAATTTCCTCATCAATCGTCCATCTCATCTCACGTCTCTCCCTTAGTAACTCTGCTTCTTGTTCTCTTTGCTGGTCTCTGAAAAGGCTCTGGAAAGTTTTTCCTTTGCTTGAGTGAAGAAGAAGCACATAGAGATGGTTGATAAGCAGCAAGTGATTGAACATCAATCATTATTTTACAGCCAACCAGACTGGGAAGAAAGGAGCTAAAACAGCTCTGCATACCCTCTCCAAACCGGCAGCTTTCATCCTGCTTCATTCTTATTCTACGTTCCTCAACCTGCTGGCCACGGTGGGTCGACTGTGCATCAGCATGTCTTGGCACTTTAATGGCACATCAACATTGATCTCCATATTCCATAACAGCTCAACACAGGGCAGCAGAAGTTCAGCTGATCACGACCTCACTACACTTAAAGGCTTGGTGACAAGTTCCAGAGCAACAAAGGGAAACACTTCCTTTTAGCCAAGCTTTCATGAGTCCCAGATACACATATGCCCCTAGCACTCAGTTTAGCTTTAAAGACAATGTCTGAATTGTGGGGCAATACAAATATGGCCATTCATTGTAGGAGTATAAAGAGATAGCTAGCAACAGAGAAAAGAAAGAAAAGCTAAATCAAAGCCAGAGACATTAGCTCAAGACAGCAGGGCTTCTTTCTGTCGGATGTTGCTTATGGATGAGGGTAAACACATTTCGGCATGCATGGGGGGTGGGGGGGGGGGTGGGTAAGTGGCCTTAAGCTAATTTCCATCTCTCTAGCAACTACGTTTAGCTCAGTTAAAGCATGTGTTATGGTGTAATGCAACTTTACATTTATCTGAATATTCACTTTGTGGTTGCTCTCTTCACCTGGATATTATTTGAAAGGGAAATCCAACAACTCCCCAGGATCGGTATGAACATTATTGAATGGGTGGTTGACAAATATAAGCAAGGGCTCTTAAGTAAGTGCTTTCACAAACACTTATAGCTCAGCAAAACACGTCACACTGAAGCACCTGACCCCAGCTCTCCTTCCCTCGCTCATCTCACTCTCTCAGCTGGCAGAGGGATTTTAGAACAAGGGTCATGGGCAGCCATGCAGTCTGGAAGGGAGGGGGCTGTTGTTGTTATTATGCTCATTTTCTAGCCCTCCTTTTTTGCCTAACCGTCTCACCATTTGAAACACACAGAGTGACCAACATGATCCACAAAAGCCTGCTCTTTCAAAGTCTTTGTGACTCAAAAACCACTCACTCTCTCCAGAACAATCAGACACACAGTACTGCACAAATGTCTCAAAGACTGAACTTTGACTAAGAATGACTAAGAATTAAGTCTCATTAAATTAACATGCACTATAATTGTGAAAGAGGGCAGAAGTGTTCTTGAGGCTTGAAACGTTCATTTTAAAGTATAATTTTGCCTTGCATTTTCTATATATGTAGAGCTACATAATGACTTTCAAACTAGCTGCTTTCCTATAAGTAATCTTTATTTGCAGTACAGCCCTCCAGAATGTGAGAACAAAATCTGCATATATTTTTCTGGATCGCTTAGGAGAAAAAGAATATTATACGAACAACTAATAGCCCTAAAACAAGAGAGGACAAAAGAGGACAAGAGAAACCACCCACACACACACAAACAATAAAAGACTAGGCCAGCAAAGCTTCATCTCAGACTGCTTCAATGGTTTATGAAATGATCATAGGTGAGTGGAGGGGATTGTATACAGGAGAAACATCTACAACACTCAGCTGCATGTGTGTATGTGTGCGTGCGAGAGAGTGTGTGTGTGTTTGAGCGCGTGTGTGCGTGCACGTGTACACGCCTGCAAGAGGTGAACAAGTTCATCAGTGCCGCAACGTCCCCAGCCCGCCGCAGACAGATTCAAACTCACTCAAGCAAGAGGCAAGAGGGGGTCTGGCGTGGCTTGGCTGGCTTCTGCCCCTCCCGCACAAACCAGACAGAGCAGGAGAGAGGGGCGGGGGGAATCTCTATACCCCAAAAACAACCATGTGTTCAGGGACAGAACCTCACGCAAGGCAGAGTGACTATAGAAACTAATACATGGCTCCTCCACAGTTTTAAAAAGAAAAATTCAATTTACATAAACGGCCCTTTACCCTAAAACAGGGTATGGATATGTTTAGAGTCTAAAGCTAGGTGATTTTAACGAGAAATTGAAGCATTGTGAAATCATCACACTCTTGGACGAAGGTGAAAACTGTGTAAAAGTGACATTTTGCCCTACTATTATTTCAAGTGATCAGTCAGTGAGAGGTCCTAATATAGCCTTGAGTAAGTGCATGTATACTGGGGCAAATGTGGCACACAAGTATAGCAACTTAATCATACCACCACTTAGTGCACTTCTTCCGGCCTCATCAAGAGTTTCCATGTCCTTCAGGCCCACCCAGCTTGCCACACACACGCACACACGTGTACGCGCACACACACACACACTGCAGTGAACCTCATTCACCCACCTCCTCCATCCTGCCACTCTACCCCTGCTCTTTTCACAGAGCTGCTGCCTTTTCAGCTGCATAACAACTGCCCCTTTAGCCGACACTAAGGAAGCTTAATACTAGCGCTGTTCTAACGCTGCTGTACGGTCTCTGCAGCATGCGGCTAACAGTGGCCCAGCGTGGGGGCGGAGTCTGAAAGGGGCAGTGTGGTTTAGAGCAGAGACTCTATTTATACCGGCTCCTCCTCCAGCCGCCAAACTGCTTTTATTGAATCCAGATGTGAAGATGCAGACAGAAATGGTTGATCTCTGGCTCTCTTTCACACAGAAACACGTGCAAGCTCCATACACACAGAAACACGCGTGTGCACACACACACAGCAACACAAAGGCAGGGACAATGGGGTGCACTCACAATAAAAGCATAGATTGTTGCTCATTTCAAAACCATTGAAAAACATTTTTGCATTGTTTCAAAACATCAGGTCTCCTTAACACTGACCATTTCACAATCATTTGAAATGTAAATAGAAATGTAAAAACTCATTTGATTTATGTACAAAACATTTTCATCTTTAAATTTAAAGGTACCATTTTAGAGAGATGAGTGTGAGTGAGTGTGTGTGTGTGTGTGTAGATGCAAATGACCAATCCAATCCAACTTTATTTATTTTAGTAAACACAAAGGACCGGAGTGCTTCACTGAAACGGAGTCAGGATTGTTTACCACGGTGGTGATAGCCACAATCATTCTCAAAGATTCCTAGAAGAAAGTTATTATGCAAAAAGACTATGCGCCTCTCTGGGACATGGCATGTTCTATGATGGTTCTAAGATTTTGGTCTAAAGCAGAGAGACTGATTCAAGTGTTGTAAGGCAAACAAGCTGACAAAAGATGATGTTACCATTTTCGGAAGTGCCACTATTTTACCATTACCAAGACCTGTATGTTTACTGGTGGTAAATAAAATGAAAAATATACTGTTGTAGACCTCTGGTTCCTATCACTGTAAAGAAATGGGGAAAGATTTTTCTAGTGAATCATTTCACATCAAACAATAACTTTTTAATTTCAACAATTTCCTTGTGAGGTAATAATGAAAAATCAGTGGACTTTCCTTTAACAAATTCTTTTTTGTCTTAACATTTTTTTTTGTCTCTTTTGTCTTGATCCCTCAGACTAAAATCAAAACAATAAACAAAAGCCCTGGGTTATCTGAGGCCGCCTTTAAGAGAAAAACATTTACACACACACTAGTGTTTCATATTTCAACAGTGACTGTCAACATTTTACACATAGACCAGACTCAAGTGAAACGTACTGCATAATGGTTTTCATCTCTTTCTTTCTGCTTCTTTCTCTCTCTCTCTCTCTGTGCGTTTTTGCGTCCCTCGCTTGCCATACATAAACATGGTGCTTGAATGACAATGAGTGCTTTTGGAGCAAGGCTAAATGTGTTCTGACCCAGCTGATGAATAGCGTGTCTTTGTCAGCCCTCAGGACCCTGAGTCCATCGATCTGTTGGCGACTCCAATGGCACACTGTCAATCTCATAATAGCCTTGAGAGAGAGAAGGAGAGAGAGAAAGAAAGAGAGAGAGAGAGAGAGAGAGAAAGAAAGAGAGAGAGAAAGAGAGAGAGAAAAGAGAGAGAGCAAGAGAAAGAAAAAGAGAGAGAGAGAGAGAGAGAAAGAAAGAGAGAGAAAGAGGAAGAAAGAGAGAGAGAGAGAGAAAGAAAGAGAGAGAGAAAGAGAAAGAAAGAGAGAGAGAAAGAGAAAGAGAGAGAGAGAGAGAGAAAGAAAGAGAGAGAAAGAGAAAGAAAGAGAGAGAGAGAGAGAGAAAGAAAGAGAGAGAGAGAGAGAAAAGAAAGAGAGAGAGAAAGAGAAAGAGAGAGAGAGAGAGAGAAAGAAAGAGATCGAGACAAAGAGAGAGAGTAGTCCAGATCTTGGAACAAGCATGCTATTTGGCTTATGGATGCTAACAATACTAAACGCCTATACCGTGAAACTTGGGAATTAATTTTTCCTCTAAATTTGGTAGTAGTGAACTAATTCTGTCGTATCATAAGTTATGAATTTCAATATTGAGCCCCATTTATAAGTAGTATATTTGCAAAAAATTAAAACACAGGGATGACAAGCAAGGCAACAATCTTCGTAAGCCTAATTAATATAGCAAAATGCAATGTGATACAATCTGCAATTCTAGATTGGGGTGAGATGGGGTTTGCTAATATCGGCAATATTCAGCCTTTCAGTATGAAAGAAGCCCAAATGCCACCTGACAAGATGCTAAGATTTCCTTGTTTAGACTAGTCTGTTTTAATCTGTTCCACCCAGAACAAGCACTAGTTCAGATACATCCAAAATGTACATTCAGTTATCGGTTGTGCTGAACTGACCTGGCAAACATAACAGAATCTGGCTAACGTTCGTGTTAAGATAAGCCTTGTCAACACACACTCTCATGCAGTGGTAGCGGGAAGCTGACAGTGTGACTGTTTCTATAGTAATAATTAAAAGAAAGCTAAAATAAAAAAGAAGCTGATGTCAATTCAGAGGCAAGGCTTAATCCTACCCCAGGCAGCATAGAGCTTATCTGGCTGCCCATGGCAAATAAAATAACTTAGCGAGTAGCCTGGAGGCAACCCGGACACTTAAAACAAGGATTGTAGGAGATTTAGTCTTCAGTTCATTCAAATTCCACCTCTGCTGTTTGCCACACTATCTATGAAGTACCAGATACAATGACTGGTTTAGATGAATGGGGACATGTTTACAGAAAGGATGTAGTGATGAGGAAAAACTGTCATAGATATTGATACAGATTTTAATTTGAATCAAAGCTTAATGGACTTATATAATTATCACCAATCTGGGAAGTGCCAAATATAATTGTTGCTTCTCACTTTAAGCATCAACAGGTGTAAACCCAAATGCTAAACATAAGCAAAACATAAAAGCAGAATGTTGCTAAACCTTTGCTCTCCTTGCGACAAATCTTGAGGAAAATGGAAGGAAGAACTAATCAGGGTCCATTTAATTCAATGAAGGAAAACTGCTGTTATCTACAAGCACACACAATAAACACAACTGCATTAACTAACTAAAGACTATGCATGTTTTACACCTCTTTGTTCACTAGTTTTGTTTGTGCATGCAGTTATAAGTGCATATAAGTGCATGCAATTCAAATTCTGTTCATTATAATATACTGATAGCAGTAAATCTGGAGAACTTTAATGTTGGTTGATTTTATAAAGCAGCTGATATGTCAGGCCAGTGTGCAGTCAGGCCAGTGTGCATGCAGATACCATGCCGTGGCTTCACCCAACGAGGCCACCTGCCGTGCAAAGCCTGACATTCCAGAGGGCTCGGTGCATGAGGCTTGAGAGCACACAACAGCTTAGCCTTAGGCGTACACACGCACACACACACAAACACATGCAAGGAGGCGCAGTACACGCAGTTCCCTACGAATGCACGCACGCACACACACACACATACACACACACACACACGAGGCGGCGCAGTACATGCAGTTTCCTATAACTGCACGCACACACATACACACACACACACACACACACACACACACACACACACACACACACACACACACAGGTACTGGCACATTATCTTCTACAGAAGAGCAGCAGAGCCGTATTCTTACACTTCTGTCCATCAACACTGCCGTAGTGTGCTAGGGGTCAGGGTTTAAGTCTAATGCGCTCCAAGGCCAAATACACGCAATCACCCGACCTCTAAGGTCACGTTAGCATCAAAACATTGGGGTCTGAGCTCTGGCTGACCAATGGTGTGGCTAGCAGGCCTGGGACTTCGCAGAGGAGCTAATGGGCTTAGGTGTGGAGGCCAGACTAGCCATGGCTGTGTTAAGCCTGTTTGGCCAGCTGTCAGTCTGTCTAAGTGCTACTTGAGATCAGAAGCGAGGGATAGGGAGGAGATGAAGAAGAGAAGGAGGGAGGAATGAAGGTATAAATGGAGGGAAAAGGGGGGAGAGGGGTTTACTGAGAAAACATTAACCACCCCCCAACAATCTTCCTCTATGCTCGTTCTCCATCTGCCTCTTTAACGGACAGTATTTCGTCCATCTCACTGTCCACTCGAGTGCAGCCAAAAGAGCGTACGTGCTCTGTGCTGACCTGCTCCTCGCATGGAATGGATAAAACGCCTCTGTTGACCCCATACGCCACCCCACCCGCCCTCCCCAGCTGGCCAGCACAGGGCTAGAGCAGCAAAACAAGCCGTGTCCAGCCTGGAACAGAGTGTACCATTAGGTTGACTGCAGCACTGTTTTAGGTGCGAGTGTAAAAGAAAGAGAGCGAGAGCAGGAGGGGCAGGGTCAAATGCTGCACATCCTCATCTCTCTACAGTAAGCTAAATGCTCTAAATTAGGATTTGCTACAACACTTGTGCATGCTAAATCCACTGGTATTTGCAGACAGTGCATGTGGGTGATCTCATTGCTGTTTGTTGGGTTTATGCAGATGCTTGGAAACTACACTGTATTATTTTGCTAAAAATATCACTATGTAAACAGAATAGTGGTAAAAATCTATTAGAGCTCAACACTAGAGCATTGAGACGGAGCAAACAAGATTCGCCAGCACTCTATATGGAACTGTTTCTGTAAAAATCTTGACTTAATCATCAGTAATAACTGGCATGTTTAGAGTTTCAGCTTTGGCCTCCGGGGCTGTAAAATGCCTCAAGGATTTAGCCAATGCATTTTACCATGAGTTAACACTTCTGAAACTACATGTCAACATTAGCACTGTCCAATAATGGAGTATTCAATAATTCATTGATAATTTCCCATCAAAATATCCAACTGAATTTACCTGAACAATAAACTATTCACAGTCTTTCCAAAACCCTTTATTGTTAAAGTATACTTCAGAACTCCTTAAAAAGACATTTAAAAATGCACGAGTCATGTTCACCGGGCTGTTTCTTAATGTAGGGGAGAGCAATCATCTTAAAAATGCTAAAATCATTAAGAATGAATTGCCTGGGTACTATTTAATTGATGATCTTTCAATCGAGTAATACAGTTTATTCATGATAACTAAACATTACAATGTGCTGCTGCCTATAAGCGCATCCGTAAAGCTTGTTCAGGTCAAAGTCTTCTTGTTAAAAGTGCTTGAAATACATTCTAGCGAAAACTTCTCTTCTTTTCACCTTCTTTCATCTCTTCGAGTGTGCGCTCAGAAACAGCAGACGACGAAAGGGCCACTTAACCTCCTGACCAAAGTTTCTACAGGAAGAGAAGATCTCTCCTCCGTTCTCTTCTTCGATCTCCTCCGCTTCTCAAGTTGCTGCAGCTGTTAGCAACAGCTTCGAGAGTGAACGTGTCCACTAGTCACTCACACTACATGCCAAAGGGGTTTCCTCACACTCGAGCCCACCCACACACATATACACTGTATGATGGGGAAAAGCAAAAAACTTTTTTATAATATTTTAAACAACTTAGCTATAAACTATAAAAAGGTACATCTGTTGTAGGGTGAAGACAACTGATTAGTGATAAGCTAGGTTAGCATTTATATGATCAGCATCTCAATTAATATTACCTATGACACAGTGCACAAAACTGATTAAAGAAACATTTTTTTTCAGGTTGGAGAAAACTGTCTATATTGTTGCCCTATATTTGAACAGTTTCATGCTGCAGACTTTGGGTGCATCATGATATCACATAAAAGTAACTGTGAATCACTCAGAAAAATCAGCCTCAGTACAATGCATAAATCGGGGGCTGGGCTCTCACAGACTCTGTAAGCACTTCAAAGGGGCTCAACCGTCTAAACATTTGCAGAAATTTGAGGAATTTAACATGGCTAATTGCACCGGTCCCGTGTGTGCGTTCCGCATATTAGTCAACCAGGCTGATGATACAAAGGCTTTTATGCGAGAGGAGAGCTATTTAAGAAGAACGGGGTGGGGGACTTCACTTCACTTTATTTACAACCCAACTTCCTGAACAGGCCACATGAGAACGGATGGTGGGGCACATGGCCAGCAAAACAGAGAGAAAGGAAGAAGAGAGCAAGAGAAAGAGAGAACGAGTGAGAGAACAAGAACTGGCATCTCATTCTAGTACTATTCCAAGACGAGATCTGGGAGAGAAGTGGAGGACACAGATACAGAATACACACAAGCATACATGAATTCACAAACATAGACACACACACACACACACACACACACACACACTCACACTTTTATTATTTAGCAATTCTAACATACAATAATTTGCTCCAAGCTCCACATGACCATTTACATCACAAACACTTGCCTACGTCATGAACCCCAATCAGTCAGAAACAAAGGCAGTGTTAAGAAACAATGGCAATTCTCCCAATTCCAAAGAGGCTAATCACGGTTAAAGGTTTAAAAATACATACAGCAAGAATGTGCCACAAATACCCATTTTTGAAAGAAGCTTGGGCTTAAATTATGAAACACTTCTACTGATACTACTGTTCTACTGCACTACAGAGTATATTTCGTTTTAGGAAAAGCTGGAACATCAGATCAAAGAACACAAAGTGCAGCAAAAAGAGGTCAAGTAAGGGATGGAGTTCCACCAGGACACAGGCTGTGTCCTCTCTCTTTAATTACATAACGGTTGTACCGACAGGGAAAAAAAAGCCAACAACAAACAACAGACACAGTGACGAAAAAAGCAGGCGTTACGTAATCCAGTCCAACTCGAGCGTTTTTATCCAGACTAAGCAGGGAGCAGCCCACAGCAGCGGCTCTGAGAAAGAGGAGGACGATTGAGAACAGAGGGACTGAGGCAGTCATCATCGTTCAGACCTGAGTGAGTCAACACCCCAGTTTACCCGGCAGAGGAGGACACATGACTTTCTCTGCTACACAATAACCATGGAGATGAACAAGCAATAAAGAAAGAACTCAAGAAAGAAGGCAATGAAAATCAAAAAAGAGGGAAGAAGGAAAGACACAGCCAAGAAAAGTCAGAAAGAAAGTCAAAGATCATAAAAAGAAACGGTCTCTTTGTGATTGGTTTAGTTTACAGCCCATGTATGAAGTCCATCATCCTGTGACTTCTCTGACCCTCCTCCTCCATCACTGCACCTGACTATACACTACGGAGCCATTCTCTCTCTCTCTCTCTCTCTCTCTCTGCCTTATCTCCCAGACAGACTCAGGAATCCACAGAATGCAGCAGGAGGCCTCCCAAAGGGGGGGGGGGTTGGTAACCTCTTGCTGGACTGACCCCTACAAGGACTCTATGAGGGAGAGCGAGAGAGAGAGAGAGAGTGAGAGAGAATGTGTGTGTGTTTGTGTGGACACTGACCCCCTGAAGGCCAAACAAAGTGGAGGCTGAACTCTCCAGTTATCTCTCCCTCCTGTTCCCAGCCCAACACACAAGCACCCTGATGTCTGTCTCTTTCTACCTCAGGACATACAAACCCTCTCAAAGCCCAATATTAAAAGGTATTTGTGCTTTGAGGAATCAGGAAAGAACAGTGAGCAACTGCCAAATTAACAATAACAATCAATTTGCTTTTATGTCATAAACTCAATTTCCCCTAAAGCCATGACCCATAAATAAAAAAGGGCCTTAAAAGGCAGTGGGAGTCATCATACGAAAAGATCAGGAGGGCCGCCAGAGAGAAGATTAAATCAGAAGTGAGGGTTTCCTTTTGATAACTTTGGAAAGGTCTTGTTTATTCCTGGAACGCAGTGTTCTCCTCAAGTTTAACAGAGCGGCACGCACTCCAGATCTCAATTAGGAGATTTATGCCTCCATTAAGGATGGCAGATAACAGGGCTGAAAGCACCTCGGGACACTGCATCCACCTGTGGCGGGGCTTATTGAGACTATTTTAGCTTGTCTTCATGGCTGTGGCTTCTGTTCCAGGCAGTGGCCAACCCTCACTAATGCTCTTGAATGATGAGAATATTCAGAAACTCCACATCCCACATTCTCCATCTCATTAGCCGAGAGGAAGCGCTCAGCACTCAGCTGTTTGTGGCACGGTCCAGGCCAGTCCCACACTCATTCAACTGGGGAGCTAGAACTTTTGGATTAAGCTACAAGCAGTTTTGTGGAGGCCTAAACTGAATAAACACCCCATTAATGCACTCTTGAAGAAGTGCCTGGCACGAAGCATCTGGGTTTGTTTTTTTATATTTTTTTCCTCCCTTCTACGAAATATTGCAGCGTCGGGAGGGGACTTTGATGAGGCATCGCTGTAGCCGTGCTTTCAAGACAAGTCTGTCAAAGAAACAAGGTCAGCAAGGAGCCAGGATGGATAGAAGGAGAGAGAAAACGAAAGAGGAAAAAAAAGAGGGTACAAGAAAACTCTAAGTAAAAGAGTCTTGGGCTTATAAATGAACATCCTATCCGTCCTCTGAAGGAGCCTGGCTGGTCCAACATAGCTCTGGCATGAGGTGCCACCAGCGTTTCTCTGGCGAGAGTGATCCCGATGAGAAAAGCCTCCCGCCTCAAAGGATGCCCGTAGCCCGCAAGCAAGACGGATGCCAGGCAATTAAATGAAAACCCACTCGTTCAACAGTCACGGTCTGGAACCATTTTAATAAGCTGGAAACTATTTAGAAAATGGTTGATGGTTCAGATGCCGATGAGAAAACAAAGGCCTTCATTGTAAATGGCAGAGCACTCGTGTTTTCTTCGTCGATCAACACGGCTGCCAAGAAGCCAAAAGAGCAGGGCGACAAATCCAATAGCTGTCGACGCCGCTTTTGGTTTTCCGCCTCCCTACTTTAAGGAGAAAAGCAGTGGGGGAAAAAGATGGGGCATGAAACTGTTGCTGTTTGTGGTGAATGCCATGTCTGAAGGAGCTCTGAAGGCACATCAGAATCAATTTATGATAACCCTACTAACCCGTCATGTCAAAGGCTATGTAATTATGTAATTATGCTGGGAAACCAAGTTCAGTCCAAGCCACAGCAGATTCCTTTGTTAGGTGTGTCAGTTTACAAAAACGAAAAGGATTAAAAAAAAGTGCTTCTTAAGAGTGAGCCCAATCAAGGCCTACAATTAGAGACACATAGAGACAAGAAGACATTATTTTTCTTTCTCTCTCTCTATAGATTGTACTGGATAAAAATAAATGAATTCAAAAGTAGTGTACTGTGCACTTTTATTTTAAAAGTACAGCTGCAATTTTAAGTAAATAATGGTATTTTCGCATTAACATGCCCAGCCCTAATAAGTATTACACACACACACACACACACACACACACATATATATATATATCGCATAGTACAAGTGCTGATAAAACTGACATATGAAAACAATCTTTTGGATGATTGGCTGTCTGGTTAGGGAGTTCGCCCTGAGATCAGAAATCCCTGGACTGTTATTGACACCCCTGAGGTTCCCTTGAGCAAGACACACTGCTCCCTAGGTGCCCCTGATTGGTGCCAACCCACTGTTTCACTTGGTGAATGGGTTAAATGCAGAGACAGAATTTTTAGTTTACACTGTGTGGTGAGGCGTGTTCACGCGTGACGATAAGGGGCCACTTTTCTTTATGGATCTCAGTCAGTAAATAATATGTAGCGGAATAATTACAGTATTATTGTGGCCTTATTTTGAGCTGAATGTCAGGGGTGTAACAAAACACATTTACTGGTTCTGAAGTCAAAATTTGACTTTTACATTTGAAATATGAACAAGATAAGCCCCAGAAACCACAAGACCTACGATTCATAAGTGACCTGAGAAAAAAATCCCAATCATTTAAATGTGTGTGTGTGTGTGTGCTTATTGCATAAGCCCCTCCCCCTCTCTGCCGACTTTACTTTGATAGGATGCCGCCTGATTTGAGTATCGGTTGTGATTTCCAGATTGGCAGAAATTAGTCTTTCTGAGCTGCTGCTGCTATTTTGCAATTCACACCAAGTACCTTGTCTAGTTGTACCATGTACTGAGGGCTCAGTGGTTGATCAGTGAAAAAGATCGGTGTCCTCGGTTAAGGCTGCACATTCATCAAGCTTAAACACCAGCAGTGGGAGCGAGCAGTGACAAGTGCGTTTGATCTGGACCTTGCCTTTATGGAAATGTCAGAGAGTCTGCCCAAGCCTGGGGCACATTCAATTCAGCAGGGACACAAATTCCCTTCCTCTGCTCTCAACGTGCCTTCCCTCTTTCTCTGGCTGAGTCCATCAGCTCCGCTCTCTCGCTCCCTCTTCTCCTGCAGGACGTGACCCGCGCAGCCAGCATCCGCTCTATAAATCACACACTCTCGACAGAGTGCACCCCATTCAGCACTGCTTTCTCGTACTACTCTTGTTAGAAGCTTCCCTTCACCAGTCAGAAGACAGACAGACACACACACACACACACACACACACACACACACACACACACACACACACACACACACACACACACA
>JBBPDC010000019.1:3616529-3628426 GCA_037974485.1 Hemigrammopetersius urotaenia
AAGTGATCTGGGAGAACATTTGGAGGCATATTTATGGTTTACACTATAAAAACAGGCATTGGGATCATTTGGGGGGATTAATCTCAAGATTACAATGAGATTAATCTAGATTAAAAAAATTAATCTATGCCCACCAAAGAAATATTATGTGGGCACATAAAGGACTTATGTTATAATAAATAACAAATCATTTAATGTATATTGGTATATATAATGTATATTGGGGATGCAGCATTTTGCCCCTATTTTCTAAAACAATATCAACAGAGGTTGTGAATCTAATAGCTAGGAGTCCATGAAAGCATAATTGCCCCCCCTGCCCCACGACACAGTAGGCAGCTGACACTGACATCCACTGACACTGCATAAGCAGCAGTTTGTGGTGGCTGCCTCCATACGTCTCAGAGGATGCAGCAGCATGTGAAAGACGACCATCACACAATCTTGGAGTAAGCTCTGGAGATATTCCAGACAGTTTCCCAAAAACCCTCCACCATGTTATATGATACCACTGAGAAATGTGAAAATGTGAAAAATGGTTGCTATGCAGGTCAGAGTTTAACCAAGGAAGACAGACCTGCCCTGGGAGCAGCTCTGAAGAGTGTGTGGTGTGGTGGTGCCGTGTGAGGCCGTACAGCTCCCTGTGAGGCTTCGGGCTGGACCTCATCATCCACACACTCCCCTACCCACCCCACCCCATTCCCTCTTTCCTCAGTCAGGGATGGCTGGACGGTGCGCTCGTCTGGAACACAGTGACCCGAGAGCCCAACTGAAAGCAGGCCACAGAGCAGACGCAATCATGAAACACCACACACACACAGACACACATGGAGAAACACAGACACAGAAACACACACAGACACAAAAACACAGACACACACACACAGAAACACACACACACACACACACATACACACACACACACACAAACCCACACACATACAGAAACACACACACACACACAGAAACACACACACACACACGGACACAAGGAATCGCAGACAGACAGTGCAAGGTCACAGCCAAGCCAGCAGTTGGCCAGGTCGCTGGAGAAAGTCTCCAGGAAACAGGGATGTGGACATTGCGAAAGCTGATCTAATGGCTCAAGCTGTTAACAGTGGATGATTAGAACAGAGGCGGTTGGAAGAGGGCTGTTGTGTTTTTGCTAGTTGAAGTGAAACTGTTGAGAAGAGGCTGAAGGTAAAAAGGTAAAAGGTAATGCAAAAAGGTCATGTGATATTCCAAAAAAAGGATTGTGATATCACAAGAAGTAGACAAAACTACAGATAATATGAAAAGCAATTCTGAAAATGTATATCTGGACAAACATATGACTTACTTTTTACTATGTAAAACCATTTGTGCTAAATGTGACAACAAATCCTTACACATTTACACTACTGCAACAAAACCTTTTATCTCCAAAATGTTAACTTAGCAGGAGACCTTATGAAAAAATTAGGGATGCACCGATTGCAATTTTCTTGGCCGATTCCGATTACCGATTTTTGTGTAAGTGTGATCGGCCGATTCCGATTTCCCCCCCCAGATAATAGAAAATTAGAGCTGCTGCGACATCGACACAAAAAAATGAGTTTCACCTTTTTTTTCCCCTGTTTACTAGTTACTTTTATAATAGTGACATGATAGTGGCAGCTCTACAGCAAATACAAGCAAAAATCAAATTTTCTTTAATATAAAGATTTATTTTCATAACAATTTTTTACAATTTTAAATAAATAAAATGTAATAAATACACCCCCAAATAAAGCTCAGTATAATGCAAATACAACTAAAGTTTAACACATGCTTTCAAATAATAAGGCGCAGTGAGTGAACAAAAAATAACTAGGCACCTTTTTGTCTTGGCAACATATGTTGACAAAATGCCACAAATTGAACAAAATGACAAGTTTATTTTGGTAAACAAAAGCATTTCTGTCTTGTCACCAGAAATTCTCTTTCTTTTTTATTTACCATATTTCCAGCCGAGCTAAACAAGTGCTCACTCTCAACGCTTGTGCATGGGGCAGAGAGGTAGAGGCTCGGACAGGTGTAGCAAGTGCAGGGAAGCGATCTTTGTTGATTTTCACGTAAATCAATGCTTTTTCACTTCTGCTGCTTGGCATCTCTGAGACGTACAACCTTTTCATCCTCTTTGTTCAAAGTAAAGAAATTCCAAACAGCGGACATTTCAGCACGTCTGAGGCTACATTTACGAGACGCGTCTTGTTGATGCTTGGCAGTAGGCGTGTCTTCCATGCCGGGAGCGCAGCAGCGGTAACCAATCGCTGTTGAGCAGATTTGAATGGCGGGCGTTCACGGAGAAACGCCTCAGTTGAGCGTACACGAGAATGCAGCCTGATGCGCGTGTCATTCGCAAGATCGGTTTGAAATCGCTGGCCGATCGATCGGTGCATCCCTAGAAAAAATGTTTGACTATAAAGGCAGGTAGCGTAAAATAGTTATATTTTATAACTTTTATTTCTCCAAAACCAAAAGTGCCACTTTGTGGTCTAATATTTCAGTGTATTTCTAATATTGTACTGTATTCTCTAGAGATTCCCGAACCCTGAGAGAGGGAAACAAGGGCAGGCTGGTGGAGGAGAAAGGGGAGGAGATGTGAGTCTGCTCCTGCTCTCAGAAGCTCAGAGCCTCATGTTGTGTTTCTATTCTTGACATTTCTGTGACATTTTCCCCCTCAGCAGCCCTCTTCTCTCTCACACACACATACAGAGACACATACGTACACACCCACCCCTCCACACACAATGACCCTTCCCACCATCAGGGGTTCAATTGAGGACTTGGAACGGGACCATAGTTCTAACAAAGTCAGGTATTCAGAAAAGTTTCAGAAGCTAAAAAAGTATGACTCTGAGATCAAAGTTAATGAAGGCTATAGGAAGGTTTTGTTAAGTGTATCCCTAATTCCCCTATTCCGAGAACCCGGCCTAACAATGGTTTACAAGAAACGGTGGAGGCTAAATATGTGTGGAAACTTCATGACTTAATCTGACCCCAAAATGTATAATAAGAAGTGTTGACTATGTCTGTATGATTGTTGGTTATGGTCAGCTTTATTGTGTGGGCCAGTGTGAGTTACAGACAGTATAGTCTCCGCTCTTCCCAGACGTAGACAGAGAGTGATATCTATAGTAAGTTAAGCTGTCAAACCGCAACGCTCAGGATTTTCCTGTGCCATTCTGATTGGCTACCCACCCTTCTGTATAATACCCTATCTATACATCGATTTGTCATATTGTCCCGAAACGATGTTTATTTAAGCTAAATTTGAGTCTGCATTAGCAAAGAGCTGTCTGTGCTGGAATCGGTGGAGAAAAACAAGTCCTTCAGAGCAAGATTTATGTCCCTGGGAATGAAATGAAAAAGTCTCCCTCCTTCTATACGTCGTGCGAAAACAGCAGGCTGTGGCTAGTCATTTTACATGTCTTACTGTAACTGCAGGCCTTTTTTGGCCATGTTAAGGGGTGAAATGCACCAGACTCTCCAACAGAGATGTCGGACGGTATGCTGCACAGGCTGCAATTTGCCATAGGGTCTGGAGATATATCACATTACAAAAACGTATTTAGCAACAGGCCTTACACATACTGTGGATAGAATCAGCAATTCAGGAACTACTTAATCATGAGCCTCACTAAAAGAAGATTTAACTGTAATTCGTTTTCATAGAGCGGTTTCGCTTGTTGGATGCAGCGATGTATAATTAAACAAAAAATACAAATATCATTTTGACAGCACTTTTAAAAATCACTATTCATTATTTTAATAGCACGTTAAAAATAATAATGTTCCACCTTATCAAAGCACAGAAAAGTGAAATACATGTATTGTAAATGTACATGCTGTTACAAAGCAACCAAAATGACCAGGAGAAAATAGCTGTTTCTGGGTTAAATTGGGGAAAAATGCTGATATGGTGGGCTATGTGGTCTGGGATCTCTCATCAAAGATGGTTCATCTTGTCCTGATGACTGGGGTCAGAGCACGGGAGACTTCAGCAGTGAGTTATGTGCGACTGCTTTATTAGACAGTAGCACATGTCAGGATGCTTTGATCATTTAGTTAACAAACAAAGCAGTGGTCAGGCAGCCCGCAGACAATGAGAGCCACTCAATCAAAGTCTTGCATAAAGAAGTGTGTTTGATTGTGTGCATGCACAAAGACCCTCATGTAGTAAGGCAACAGGACTAAGCACATGCTAGAACAAGTTATGGAATGTTTTAGTCCAGGGTTCTAACACTTTGGGGGGGCAGAGATAGATAAAGAGATAAAGAGAGATTGAGAGAGAGAATGAGAAAGAGAGAGAGAACACAATAGTTCGAGAGTAACAGTCTCACGTCGGATTTGTCCCATGGACACACACAAACACATGGACACGCAGCGAGCCGAGTGAGCGGTAGCGGACAGCATCTCTCTGTGGCGTAATTAGAGAGCGCCACTGTCAGAGACAACCCTGCTCCAGATTGACTACAAAACCACTGTGTGCCCTTGAAAAAACATCTGCGCTCGAGAAAAACAAGGCAATTATGTGCAGGGGGTGGGAGGGGGAGCGCAGAGAGAGAGAGAGAGAGAGAGAGAGAGAGAGACAGAAAGAGAAGCGGGGGTGGATCTGCCCTTCAAAGAGCGCCAGAAAGGCTGGACTGAGAGCCACGGAGAGGCGGCAGAATGACGGCAGCACATCACCGAGGCCTTCGTCAGTCACCATCCTCCTCCTGCTACTGCTTACCTCCTTAAATCCAAGCCTTTCCCTATATCAACTGCACTGTGCCTGCTCCCATTAGCCCGAATCTTCAGCTTTCAGCTAATCTTCTCTTTTCATATGCTGTTTGCACCTAGCTTTGCTTCTAGTGTAAAAACAAATAAACATGTCTGGGAAGGGCAAGCTTGGACAACATGGAGACCCCAATGGAGCATAAAGTCTAGGAAAAACAGTTGTGGAGCCATTTCCTGAAGCAAATTTTGCTCCTTGCATTGTGGTGAAGAAGAGACCGAAATACATCCCTGGCTGGCGGTGAGTTCCAGTAAGTCCTTTGGAAAACACCAGTGAATTAGTAAGACCTTCAGCGAGTCCTTTTCTGCTGTGACTACCAGCCTTTCCCTTTGTTTTCATGTTGTGCTGAGCGAGCCTTGGATATAGATGACTCACTCAGCCCCCAAAGACACACCATTCAGACACAACATTACCATACTGAACAGGTGTGCAGGGGAGCAGGTGCCGACACGTCCTAGGAGGGGCTGCTGGAAACAGCCGGCATCAGCACACAGGAGGGTCCCTGGGAAGAAAGGGCTGCATTGAGTCCACTGTTTCTGCCTCTCGAGGGTCATTGAGAGCCCAAACTACCGGTTCCTCTATTCAGTGGACAGGCGTTGTCAGCATCAGCCCCAATCAGTAATAAACAAGACCTCTACTTCTGGTCGAATGCACAACACATATCTGTAGAAGGCTCCATTTCCTCTGTTTGTTTTCCCACTGTAGGGAAAAATAGGGAGGAGGGGCAAGACCCCAGATCATGCAGCCTAAAGAACGAACCTGAATGCTCCACAGACCTTTTGAAGGCCATGGCTGGGAAAGACTCCTTTCTCATCCACTGGATTTTTCCCACCATTCTTGTGCGCTTGGGAGAGGAAGAGGGCGCAGACAATTCCAAGCAGGAGCCTGTCGTTTCCCAGGAATTCTGATGCAACGCCCCAAGTCAGACGTGAGGGACACCAACCATATCTTAGATAAAGGCACCCACTTGCAAAATACAGTGTGATGCATTCGAATGCTCGTATACCTCCTACACTACTTCAGAATGAATCCATATGGCCTTGCCTAATACCGGCTGAAGTTTTCTGCAAAGAACGATTTAAGTAGTAACATCCGTAGCAGAATATACTGTACCATCCTGTCACCCAGAAGTCTCAAACGGCTGCCTGTAGACAAATAATTATCAACAGGACAGCATCCAGTTACGAAAAGAAGTTGTTTACCACTCTCGGTTTTCTGCAAACAGTTTCCAACAGCGTGCCACCATGGGTCTGTGTTTTCCTTTCATGGATGGGAAACAAGCTGAAGCTTCTACCATCCTACACTGTTGTCATAGCTTCTAATTAATGGCAAGAGAGTTCTAGTCATAAGTCTCTCAACACAACACAGATAAGATTAGGCAAATATTTACCTGACAAGACTTGCCACAGAGACAGACCTCCGGCTTTGTAGATGGACTAACAGCATAAGCATTAGATGGATGTTTTTCAAGCTTCCAGTGTTTAAATAAAGGATGTGAGTGCGGAGGCCTATGAATATACTGCAAACGAGATAAACTACACAGTCAGGGCACAAATAACTGTAGTTATCATGTAGCTATCATTCAAACCGTAAAGCTGTAAAGGTTAATAAACCATTTGGATAACTACGAGACTGTGCTTAGACTGGAAGTCCATGCTCAGATATGGATGCACTGAAACCATTATTTCCCCTACTTATCCCAATACAATCTCCCAATACAGAGAACCAGTACAGATCTGAATACTACCTCTAATTGAACTATCTACACTGTCAAATCAAGCAGAAAAGATGCCTATAAATGCGGATATTTACATCATTGTACTTTTTAAATATTTCATATATTTAAAAAAAAGTGTCCTGGAACACTTAGCTTGAATGAACAGCATTTACTGGACAATTTTCATAAGACTTCAGATCTATGAAAAGTTGCTGTTCTCTTTGGTATGATTTATCTTTCGATGCTTACTTCAATCTCATGCAGTAATCATTGCTGTTCATGCCACTGGTTTTCCAAAACACTCTCAAGCCACTAACCTTAAACTTTTGTTATTCATTTACATTTATTTGATTGATTTACAAAACTATGTTGGTAAGTCAGTCATAAAAACACGGTTTCCATTTACATGTTTCATTTATAAAACATTTATTTACAAATGGGATTCATCCAAGACCAAGGAGTCATCCTTTTCTTAAAGAACCATTCCAATACCTGTTTGTAGAAGAAGTGCTGGCTCATCTATATGTATAGACAAGCTCCTAAGTGCCTCCCTTTTCATCTTCCTAATATGGATATTGCCATGTGATAGTGGAATACCAAGCTAGTAAGTAGGAACAGGCAATTACTAAACTGGGGTGAAAACTGGGCAAAAATCCCAATCAATCAATTCATGATCTCCATTTCTGGTCATTTCACCATCATAAGCAATATATGGCAATAATGAAAAGCTGATGACTACTGAACTATTGAAATAAAAGTGTAGAAATGCATAAAACTTGGAGCGTTCACATTTATAATATATTCAATAAATTTTTAATGATGATGCTACCCTGGCCCAGCATGTGTTTGGCAACACCATTCACACATGACTCTACAGAAGAGTTCACCACTCTGAAAGAAAGTCTAGAGAAAGCACTGGTTATTATAGCAACTCTAGTCCCAGTCCATGAAAATGACAACTTATGTCAATTGTGCTTCACAAAATGAAGAAACAAGGTCCTCAGCTTATAGTATAACCTCTACACTTGGGGTGAAACAGCATCAATACAAGAAATAATTAGAGAAGTGGCTCAAAGAAACTAAAAAAAGCTATGACTTTCCAGAACAGCTACATACCCATCTACACATAGCCATAAAACAATAACCTCCATCTTCTGGGAGAAGAACAGCTCTGCTATTCACACAATGTCCATCGTCCTTACCTTTCTGGCAGTGGTTGGAAGTCCAGCAGCGGTAGCTATAGTTGTCATTAAAGCTGGTCCTGGGGCATTCGGGCTTGTCTTCCATAATGCCTGGGCACACATCTCCACACTCTTCAGGCTGCTTGTTCCCGGCAATGTGGTTATTAAACTCTGCCTCCATGATGAGTGACCAATCCACCGAGTCTAGGTAGCACAGCTCTGGGTTCTTCTCAATCCTGATGGCACCTCTCGTGATGTTCCTCAAGTTATATAGGCCGACGTCCTTCAAGCTGGTCATCTCATAGATCACCAGGGCATAGTTGAAGAAGAGGTTGCGTCCTCGGATGATGGTAAGATTGGGGAAGAGCGTGCTGAGACTGTCCAGGCCATTTACACGGAACAGCAACAAGTAGTCGGTGATCATCCTGAGCTTGGGGAAGCTAAGGGCGCGGAACTCTGGGGCCAAGTTTTTGGTTTTGTCTCCCATCAAGGAAATCTGTAGGTAGCCCTCCACCACTGTGCAGTTCTCCAGCTTCCTGAACTCGCTGATGTCATTGCGGATATCAACGTGAGGACCACAGGCTGGAAAAAACAGAGAGGGAATAGCACTGAAAATCTGAACGCAAATCAGACAAAAGAAAACACTGCAAAACATTGCAAGCATACAAACAAGATCTAACTGTACAGATGTAAATGTTACCTATAAGCATATCTGGGTTATTCTCAATAACATGCAAAATCCTAAGAACTTTGACTTTTTTAAGTTTATAAAAATAACAAAGGAATATATAATCAAGATACATTTTGTCAAAGAATGACACAAAATAGTTTAACTGGTTTTACATTTATTTTAGTGACATTTATTCACCAAATATTTAGTAACCTTTTCATCCAAACTCTTATTATGGCCAAAAAACTTCCTTATAGTGTACAAGGAAACCATGTTAAATCAACAGTTAAAGAGTAAATAACTATTGGAGAACATATTTGAACAGACAAATGACTGATCCAATCTAATGTATGTAAATAATGTTTACAGATACTTAATAGTCTAATGGTCTGTGTGTTATTTATAATGCTCCAAAATGTATGGACACAGTCTGAGCAAGAATGAGCCATCTACACTGCCTTTATAGCTATTTAACCCATAAACCCTTAGGACTCACGTCCAGTCCTCAGTCTCATAACTACAAAACATGCATAGTGGTTATGTTTTATATACTGAATGTTAACCTTGTTCAAGGGGGTTCAGCCAAAAGACGCCAATGATAATGAGGGCAGTGATTTAGAACTTCCAGCAGCTTATAAACAGATCTGTTGTGCTATCCTGTACATTTATTTCCACACACAGACTTATGCCTCGCTTTGTTCCTACTATACACAATGGGACATGTTGCTTGGGCAGAGGCACACATTCTCTGTATAGTTTAGTGGGATAAGCCATCCGGAAAGCTTCTGAAAAATGTCATCCCACATGACCAGTGTTTAAAAAGGCCATCCGTGTCTGCTGTCCACACAGAAAACAAACCATATTGCAAAAACCACCAAGTACAGAAGGAGAGGGCATCTCGTTTCTCTCTCTCTCTCTTTCTCCGTCTCTCTCGTTTTATTTAGGAGAATTATCTCTCCTTTTAATTGTGGCTGCCATTGGGAATAGCTCCCCAGCAGCTCATTTATTTCAGCCTTTGAGGAGGAGCACTGGCTAACAGATCTAGCAGTCTTTGTAGACACTGAAGACAGCATGTGGCTAAAAAGCTCCCGTAGCTCATATTAGTCAGGAGGATCAAACAATGAGGTTATAATGAACATAAACTTCTGCTTGAACTGTTAGAAGAGCCGGGGCAGTGTAGTGTAGTAATCTTAAGAAATGGATAGTCTGCAGTTCAAGCCCAACACCCAAGGCCACACCTTTTACGACCTGAGAGAAGCTTAATCTGCAAACGAAAACCACTTTACAGATGCAGGCTGCCAAACAGAAAATCTGTTCCCTAGAAGGCGGTGGCAACCAGGAGAAGAAATGTCTTGACATATGACCTTCTTTGACTAAACCTTTTACGTTCTTAAAGAGACATAGGTCAGCCTCTCTCTCCCTCAGAGCCTACAACGGCTTCAGCTATGAGATAAATGGGAGTGTATTCAGCTGCCATCTCCTGGCCATGTCAAAACACTATCTTTCAACTGCCTCCCCGTCAGATACACGCAGCAGCCCAGCACATCGTATCCAGCACTGGAGCAGCATGCCTTATGTCACTCTGTGGGAACTCTGATGTGATTTACATACGATTGGAACAGGTCTAACGCTCAGCTCTGCTGTTCCATCCTCCTGTGTTATTTCCTCTTCGCGAGGAAACCCTAGCACACTCCTGATAGGCGCTCAAAACCGCTGAAACGACACGCTGCCAAGAATGCGAATCCTATTTGAAGTTCCTCATTCATCCAGCTCGCTCAAAATAGCGCATTGTTTATTAAGATGAATGGCCTTTATCCGCTCCTGTCAGTGTAGTGGAGGCGTCCAAATTTAGAACGGAAATGATTCCTCCACAAGAAAATAGTATTTGCTTTCTCCTATCGTCGCGAATGCCCCAGGGCCACGCTCAGCAGCCACGGAGCTGCATGCCTCCTTTGTTTCATCCCTGATTTTCTCTTTTTTTTGCTCTCTCTCTCATCCCACAGCCAGAGAGAGGGAGGAGGGATGGAGCAGCTCAAACGCAAAGACTAATATGTTTGTTGGTAAAGAGAAACTCTGCTCCTCAGTTTCTGTCGGATCCATTAATAAAATCAGACAGTCTGCTGCAAGAGTGAGCGAAACAAAACAAGAGACACATACAGGGGGAAGAAGAGCCTGGCCAGCATTAAGGCACAGAACAAAAGTAGAGAGCTCAAAGAGGCAGGACAGCATGAAAGAAAGACTTTGGCCTTTTATTTTTGGTATATGCACCTCATTAATCTTCATCACAATGGTACTCACAAAATACATGTTACTGTCATTCAAAAACACTGCCCCCATTATTGTCACTTTCACAAAACTGTTCCCAAGAACGGAAACTTAAAGGAGTGGTTTAACAGAAAAATATAATGACATTTACCAACTTCACTTAGATGTTGTCAGTCAGTCAAGACATGTCTGCAGTCCAACTTTTACTTTTTTACAAGGCTAATGTAGCTAAGGAGCACTACCTCTCAGTAGTCACCCATATCTTATGTGTGGATTCATCCTCATTGCTTAATACGCTCAAACCGCATCCAGCTCTGCATTCATTTGGAACAGACTTGTGGATGTGGTTTAGGACATTGTTTGACTTACTGTGATCTATAAACATGGACAAAACATCACCACTACAAGCAGCCGTTTGAGACAACACCAGAGCTGTGAAACCCGTTTAAACAGTGAATTTTTAGTCATACTGTGTGTGTCCTAAACCATATCAATCAACCATTTCAAATAGCGCAAAATAATTACAGCTAAAAAGGTGAGGTTTTAATATAACAGTGACATGTTTACTGAGTTAAGTACAGCTTTAAATGGAGAATAATGAAACCTCTCTCCATCCTGGTGGACCTGCACCACACAAGCTGCCTGGAATCAGCTGACACAAACATGTGCCCACCAGTTGACCTCCACAATGATACTTGCTGGGCGATCCAAGGCTCAGTCCTCAGCTCCCATTCCTCAGAACCGGCTCTTCCGTAAACACAGTCCCAGGCACGCCCAGCGAGAAAGGCATCTAAGCCCCCTTCTCCAAGCCCATCCTGCAGGAATTGCTTTCAGCAGGTCAGGGTTTTATTGTGGAACTGAGCTCCCTTAGCATTTAACAACGTACGCAGAGAACACACAAAGCTCTAACAGAGAAAAACCAAACAGACAGATCTTTGTTTCATCAACCAATGAAAGAAAAAAAATCTTTTGCCTTTCCTGGCCTGGCAATTTACAGACCTACTTATAAAGCACTCACATCAGTTTCAAGTTTTCTGTATCTGCCTGCCCTCAGCTTTATGAATGAGGTACACACCAAGTTAAAAACTCCTCTGAACAGATCTTTTTAGGTATGATTTGGACTATAACGATGTGCAAATGAGCCATTTTTCAGAAAAATGTACTTCATTTATAGGTAAAGAGTGTATGAAGTAGAGGTCGACCGATATTGAATTTTACCGATACCGATAGCTAGGTTGGTCCGTACTTGCCGATAACCGATTAATT
>JBBPDC010000019.1:3648263-3662839 GCA_037974485.1 Hemigrammopetersius urotaenia
ATATTCATATATATATATATATTCATATATATATATATATATATTCATATATATATATATTCATATATATATATATATATTCATATATATATTAGTTTATATATTATAATCATTCCTCCAGTTCACACTCGTTTCATTTGTTATAGATGAGAAATCCACATTTCCAAACCTGAAAATACTTACAGAAGACGGTATACATTAGCAACAGAATCCAGATAAAATCATGCGTGGATTCCTGCGTTATTATTTTAAATAATACTGCAAAAATTATCGAAATGTATCCACCTGCTTGAGCCACGCAATAGCCAGAGCAGGTGCCATTTCAACTGGCAGTTTGTATTTGGCGCCCCCTCTTGACCAAATTAAAGAATTGTCCTCGTGGAGCACACTGAGGGGACAGGTGAAATTATACACTAATGAGGACGTTTTCAGTTGATAATATGTTCCAATAGCTCTATAAGCTATGTTCGAGAAATATGGTCTACTTTTGGTGAACAGGTCTTTTTTGCTAAGGCTAAGTGTAAAATGGCTTCAACGTTCAATGTTCAACCGATCCGTTTACGATTGACCTTATATTGTACTTTCTACGTCAGAACAGCTTCTGTATTGAGTAAGTTTTCCTCTTTAATATGGAAAGATCATTGGGGAATAGATGTACAGAGTAGACATTGTGCTTGCAGCAACCATGGGTCTATGTAAAATGATGTATATCATTTTTAGGAGAACACAGTAATCCCTAGTGAGAACAGATTGCAGATTTTTGTTAAACAGTCCTCCCACACAGCACAGGAGCAGAGATATGATGAACTGACAGTGTTTCTGGGGCCATTTAAATAGGCACTGTCACCTGCGGTGGGGAGTGAGATGGACAAATAAGGTCCCTGTGCAAATACCTTGTGATGAAAAAGTCTGTCTGGGCTGCAGACAGATGATGGCCTTTAACAGGAACACAGTGTGCTATGAAAACCAGCCCTGTTGATTGTCTGCTTTGTTGTGAGTCAGTAAAATTCTTTTCAATTATCATCACAGTCACAAGACTCTCACCCAGTGGCCTTGAGGATATATCAGCTCCAAAACAGTTATTAAAGATGAGAGAAGAACCCATGCGTTACCTTATGCCTGGCAAAACAGGATTAGTACTTACAGAACAACTAAGAAATATGTGCTCCAAAAGACTGTATACCAGTACTAATTGTAGTAAGTTAGTAATGAATTATATTTCACATTTCTCTATCTTTCATGCAGTAGTGAATTGCATTAATTTATAAAACCTGTGCCCTGTATGGTTGTAACCAAGAAAAGTCTGAAGTTACTGTAAGAATCTAATGGGAAACCTGTAGAAATTCCTGGGGGGAAAAAAGAAAACAAATCTCAGCAAACTCTCCAGGATTGTGTTTGTTGATGTCCTCATATGTTGAAGGGCATGGGTACAGTCTGCCTACCTTGAGTGCTTGCCATTCAGTTTCATTTTGCCCCCAGTCCTTGAGTGGAAACAAAAGTGTTTACCACTGGTGCCTTGCACCTGCTAATGAGAGCCTGTTTGTTTTTCACTTAGCTGAAGCAACGGGTGGAAGGGAGTGTGGGGTTGGATTGGAAGGGGGGGCAATTATGTTTGTGTGAGGAGAAAGAGATTCCTGAAAATGGAGACAGCTTCAAGCCAAGAAGCAGATGATCAGGAGTCACATGTTCCAGGTGGGGGTGGTGCTGTTTTGCTACGTGACACTGCGATTCGATCACATCCATTATTGTTCTGCCCCATTTGTGCCTTCCAAAGATGAGGAACCAAAACTGTTTTGTTTTTTTTTCATTTTTGCTGCAATTGAGCATTCACTATCATATTACCTTCCTATTCTTCCTAAAAGAATGGCTGAGACATTCCTCATGGCTCCACTGTTGTCATCTAAACATGTTTGGAACAGGAAGCCAAAGGGTGTGTTTCAGGTCTGATTTCATAGTCAGGTTCCATGGAGGGGATTACTATTATTACAATAAAATAACATACATACATGCAAACATACATATACATACATACAGGACTCATGGGTTTTGTGCTGGAATTGACTTTAAAAGCTTCATGTATCAGTTAACAATAAAAAATGTTTCTTAGAGATCTATAAGATGTTGTGAAAATCACCTATAGTGCCTGACGAAATTCATTAAGTTGTGTCATTTAATTAGAACAGAAAGGTCAAATTGCCTGGACTAAAGTTATATACAAAAATAATGTAGAAATTATACATATACTTTATTTAGAATACACAAACATGCTACAATAACGTCAATAAAGTCATGTTACCTTGGAAGAAAGACTTTCATGAGCTTGGAGGACCGCATCCTTACGTCTTGGCAATGACTGAAATAACTTGTTCATGAAGTCGTCTGGAATGGCAATGAAAGCAGTCTTGCAGGACTCCTAGAGTTCGTCGAGGAACTCCTCCTTCATCTTACCCCAGACATGCTCAATAATGCAGGTGTTATGGACTTTAACATGCTGTGATCATCAGGACACTTTTGACTGATTCATTTTACACCGTTATTAATGTGAAAGCCCTTGGAATTACATTGATCTATTTATTGTAACAATTGATGGATTAGAAATACAGTTATATGCCTTTTTAAGTTACTATGTCCTTATGTGACAAGATGTAACCACAAACCATGATTTTTCCTCTACCAAACTTGACTGTTATCTGGGTAAATCTTGGGTCCATGCGGGTTCCATCAGGTCTCCTGCAGTATTTGCGGCATTTCTGGATAATAAAGGTATCAGTCATTGACAAAAGTCTTGTCAAGACATTATGTTCTGACGTTATTGCAACATGTCCTAATTAAATAATACAACTGATCTAGAGGGCTTTGCCTTTCTTATAAGCAATTTCTGATTCCAACTGATTAACTACAAGTCAAGCTATTATTAGTTAATTAGTTATTATTATTTGTTGTTCCCACAACTTGGTTAAGTGACAAGACCTTTGTCACACACTGAACAGCTCACTCACATAATAAGAAGGGCACGGTAGTCTTTTTCATTTATGGTGATTACCTGCTTTGCTGAACCTTGATTTTTAAATGGGATTGTTGTGTTGGCACTTAAAAGCTTACTGGGAATTATCTATTAGCCGAAGCTCTTGAGCTTGAGATTACCCACCATGCCTTCATCATGAAGAGACCGCATCAGGATGCTACATTGGCTCTGAAGAATTACAGACTGACCACTAAAAGACTTTAACTGCCTTAGTTCACAGACTGACCTTGGAAGTGATATATACAATAGACATTTTTGCATTTACACTGCATTTACCAACTGACCCCTTATTTTGTAAACACCTGGTAAGATGATATGTTTAGTTATTATTATTATTATTATTATTATTATTATTATTATTATTATTACTACAAGTGAAGTGGTACATGAGTTATAAAAGAGGTTAGAGTTAAGAGAGGCCGTGGCCTAGTGTATAATCCTCTTGATAGGTCGGGCCATGTGACAGGACTGAAGACACTTATGGAATCCTGAGCATGAGATGAGCGGCAAGCCAATAGCCTATAAACAGCCAGAACAAATACATACATAATCCTGCGATTTAGGCTGAAGCATGCTTCGAGGTCGAAGTAACTTTGTGAGGATGGACTTGTGCAGCACTGCCCCTTGACTAGGCGTCCCGCAGGTGTTTCGTGGTGTTGGGTCCACAGGCTCAGCTTCCCTCACACGACAACAGCTCTGATGCCAAATAGCCTCAGCGGCTAAACAGCTGGGTGACAGTTGATCCCTTAAGATCATAAACCCACAGCTCCACAAAAACAAATCCAACAAGCCAAGCTGGCCTTTCCCTGCAAGAGGAATTCCAGAAATGTTAACAATTCCTCAGTGGGAAGCTGGTGGTTTGTGTGCAAAGGAGAAACACAGGGAGCCAAGAAAAAATGTCTTAAGGAAGGTTAAGAATGAATATGGATTATCTGTTGTTTGTTTTTTCTTTATTGTTTGGGTTTTTTTAAGAGTAAGGGAGGTGCCAGTAAATATTACCAAAAACAAGTCATAACAACATAGTAGAACGTAACTGTAGGCCTCCAGTGCATAGTCACCTATTACAGAGTGTTTTAATTCCAGTCAGTCTTGTGGTGACAACAAAAATGAAATCATAACAACTCTCATTGTGCTGTGTTGTTCTCTCAGTGGTGGTTTGGGCCTGGGTGGTCCGTTTTTTTCAGGCATAACAAGGGAAAAAATGAACAATGGCTGAATGTAAAATGGGCCATCCAACCCAGGACATGTCTTCATCAATTACTGCCACATGAAGAATCAGCAGCTGCTGTAGAACAGCAGAAACCCAACCATGAGTTGCTCACCTTCTTGGATTATGAATTCTACTTTAGCTGCTTTAGATAAGGGGCATATTAAACTGTTGTGACCAGTAAGGTTTCGTCAAAAGCAGTTTTCTATATAAATAGAACATAATACTATTAAAATAATTACGTGCTTTGTTTTCTGTTTTGGAGTCACGATGTATTATTTATTATTGTTTATTATGTGCTGTGTGTGTTTTTCGTTTGTGGCAGTTTTGATATACGTTTATTCGTGTATGGTTTCATCCAAGTGTTCTCTTTCTGCCATCTAGTGGCTGATATGCTCTGTTTTCATTCACTTCGCCAGCTCCCTCGCCCAAGTGGGTTGTCTCCAGAACCACCTGGTAAAAAATCCTATCCCTGATTTAAACTCTCAGGGATGTCAGTAATTTTTTACATTTTAGTTGTTTAGTTGAGTATGGGGCAAGCCCCCCTTGCTGAGCTTTGGAATGATGTAATTGTCTGAAGAGAGGAGCTCTATCCAATGACTTTGGGATGAGGTGGAGTGGTGCTTGTTGGATATTTCCAACAATTATTGAAATATCCAACCTTGGTACAGGACCTCACTAATGCCTTAATGATGCCTGTTCTGATTGGCTGGCCTGTGTTGTGTCTTATTCAAAAACAGTCCATGCTGACACATCCTCATAGCTGCAAATGTGTTGGTATTAATGAAGAAATAATGAAGAACTTGGGAGTGATATAGATCACTTAAAACAAGTAGCCAATCCGAGAAACAAATAACGTTCTTGGATTGGCTGCTTTCAAACTTCCCGTCTCTGCATACATTTCACCATCCCAATAAAACAATGTATACAGTTAAAATGTATAGGGAAATTTAGCTGAATTTATGTTAATATTTATGTAACAAAATTAGTAATTGATAGTTTTCTTAAAAATTTAGCTCTAAAATGCATGGAAGATTATAGTGCCACGAAAAAAGCAACAAAAAAACGAATGCGGTTGGACGAGAAGGCCTGGCTCGCAATCTCCACTGCAGTTCATCCCAAAGATGTTGTATCGGGTTGAGGTCAGGGCCAGTCAAGTTTTTCCACACCGAACTCACCCAACCATGTCTTTATGGGCCTTACTTTGTGTCCTGGGACACAGTCATGCTGGAATAGAAAAGGTTCTTCCCCAAACTGTATCCTCAAAGTTGTCCAAAATGTCTTGGTATGCTGAAGCATTAAGATTGCCCTTCACTGGAAGTAAGGGGTGTAGTCCAAACCCTAAAACACAGGTGTGTCCCAATACCTTTGTCCACACAGTGTGCCACACTGATAAATGTAAAAAAAAAAAAAAGGATTAAAACGCCTGTGCCGGCAATCTCCAGCAGATGGCGCTGATTTACAAGCAAAAAACAACTCAAAGGTCATCACACATTCAAAATGGAATCCGACCGAGACTTGTCTGGCTGCCATCAAGGTAAAAATTTTGTTGTTGTTGTTGTTGACTTGGACTGTAACAGATTTAACAAAGAGAAACTGACTAAAATATAATAAATGTTTCCCAAATAAACTACAGTAATCCTCCGAAAAAGCACATACAGGGCTAAACACGAGGACTTTGTAAACAAAACTGGAGATAAACAGCTGAATTGGAAGATATAAAGAAGTCTGTGGGCGGGAGTCGAAGAAATGAAGTGCAGTGGGTATGAAGAGGGGTTGTGTCCATCTTTTTTTTGAAAACTTTTATGTAATTTCAGTTGCTGCTTACCCTGTGGACCTGCCATGTCAGGATTATGACGAGCTGAATCCTGGATCTTGTGATGAGAACCTGCCCATTCTCCACTCAGACACACATTCTTTCAGCCTTACCAGTGGAGAAAAGGTGAACACATCAGTCTACTTTTAGGGCAGCTGGTGGTCTAGTGGTTATAGAGTTGCCCGTGCGACTGGAGGGTGATAGGTTTTAAACCCAAAACTTCTAGTAGCACCACTTAGGAACTCTTGATCAAGGTGCCATCCTCACACACTGCTCCTGTGTTCCTGGCTGCCAGCGTCACTTGGGATAAAGGGTTAAATGCAGAGAAGCGTCTCGTGCTGTTCACACTATGTACTGTGGTGTGTTCCCATATGACACTGAATCTTTTAGGCATATTACATCCTTACCAGATTTTTGTGTTGGTGAAAATGATAACTAGAATCCATGTGAGGAACGTAATGTAAGTGATATTTTTTCTTCAGGTGAGAGTAACTCATGAGAACATAGGCCATCTAGTACTATTTGATGAGAATGATCCACCTCATACCCTCCTGGCCCTTCACACACCAGCAGACGAAACCCAAGGTTATCTTTTAAACTTTTATTCAGCCTATTGCCTTTCTACTTTGTGTGATTTTTGAACTGGTGTAACTTGCTCTTACAGTGGTTGCATTATACTTGCATGGCAAATGGTGGCCCATCAGTGAAGTTTTGAAGACATCAAGCAAATCCAGAAATGGACTTTTGTTTGTGAGTTTGTCAAGTATGTGTGGGAATGCTCAAGCAAATCAGATTGGAAATTGTGTTTGTCAGTGGAAGTATGTCCTGTTTTTTGCAAATGATTCAGACTTTGTCACGTCATTGATGTTGCCGTCAGCTTTTATAGATATTACTTTCAACACCACAGGTGGAGTCAGTGATGGAGAGAGTTGTACTGTTTCTGCTCAGTCAGATCATATTTGGGGTCCTGGAGAGGCCACTGAGGGAAAACATATACTTCACTCACTCTGTGAGGGAACATGGAAAAATCCTCTGGCAAGACGGAGAAGCCGTCGGCTTTTACACCTTTAAAAAGAAAGGTGTGGTTTTTCAAAGGCTTTATAATGGATAATTCAGCAAAACATGTACACAATTTGCCACTTCCCATAGATGTTATTGATGAGCCATATTTTTGTTTCTGTAGGTTAGTGCTGGAAATCTCTAAAACGTCCCTGAACACACTGTGTTCTAAACCACATCTGCAAGTATGCACCCTCTTAATGAAGAGCTGGATGTTGTTTAAGTGGGTTCAGAGTTTTTTTTGGGATCTATTTACAGAGAAGATTTACGTGACTGTTGACTGCTGGTGTTGGTTAATGTGATTTAGCTCATTCCTGCAGTGCTAAACTCAGGAAGCAAAATGTGCACAACCTAACACGGCTTAATTATTCCTTTATTCCACGACATTATATCCTCGTATGGATTTTTATTAATGTCACTTTAAAGATTTCTTGTCCAGTCATGTTCTCTCTTATTGTTAACAGACTAGTCTCAACAGATTGTGATAGGCCTGTCTTTGATTAGGGTCATTTGCTGGCAGATCAAGCATTACACTGTCTTGTAGTGTAATTTGAAGCGTTGCTGAAGTAAATCGTGTTTTGTTCAGCTCAGTTCACCCAAACATTGCTGTATTAATATGTGTGCCTAGTTTGATGTAAATTTTACTATGAAATGTGATGACCTCTCTTGTTGCTGTTCTTTAAGGTAGCCTGTGCGATGGCTGCACTGGCCAAAGTTACTGTCTTCCTGTACTGGACACCGTGTTCGTGCGTACCCACTGGAGAAGGAAAGGACTGGCCTTGCAGATGCTTCAGGATTTCTGCACGTCCATGCCAAACGAAAGCAATCTGGGAATCAGCTGCCCCATATCTGCCAGTCTGTTTGGAGGTCAGTCAAGAATGTGCAAAGATCACAGTTCAGTAACTAGAATCTAGAGCCGAGGGGGCAATTTTATTTACAATACAGCAAAGCTGGAGCACAATGGTTGTCTGTTTGAAGACAGACATCAACTTATTAAACAAGTGGAATCAAGTGATCTCCTGCTTGTTTGGCATGAAAACCTGCCTTCGGCAGATAAGATTAGAGACCACCAATCAAAAGGACCATTTCAACCCAACATGTTAATGTGGGTAACGGTGTATAACAGCAAGTGGCAACCAGTACAAAATGCTTTATAACAGTTATTTATTTATAAAATGGAAATTAAATTTTAATTATATTATTTTTTGTAAAGATCTAATCTGTGTACTTTTGCATAGGCGTGCTCTACGTGATCAAATGGCATTGCTATCTTCAGCACTGTAAAGAGGTGATTGTGTTATGAGTAAGATGGTCAGTCAAGTGCCTTTATCATGTTGTTCAAGACACTTCGCACGTGATGATATGAAATCACCATCATTGTTTGGATGACTGTACAGAAACAGTCATAGTCATAGAATTGTAGCTCTATTAAGCAATATAAACTAATAAGAAGCCAACAATGAATGGGCAACAGTTTGAGATACAGTGCTGTCCATAAGTGTCTGGACAATGAGAATTTTTTTTGTTGTTTTTGCAGCTCACTGAATGTCTTAAAACAGTGTCAGAGGTAAACATGAGTACTAAGGTATACTCAGTGCCAGTAAAAGTGGCTATCAAGATGTTGACAAATCATATAAATCAAATTCAAACATAGTTATGTCATTGTGTGGCAAAATGAACAGTTTGGTGCATTGTTTAAGAAGCAAGAATGCGCTGCTGGTAGACTACAATAAACTTGAATGAAAGCTTTGGAACACATCGTGAACACTGTTGAGGATGGACCCAAAAATGTGTCAAATAAAATAATAAAGAAAATATTAGATTATCGCAACCTCAGTTCACTACATGTAAACCTTTCAAAACCTCAAGAATAGAAAAGTCCCAAATGGCATCCTAAACCCTGTGGACCTCCTTAAAGAAGACAGTTGCGACATCAATATTTAGACCCAGTGGACAAGAACGTCTGAGGGATCTTGGTTTAAACACGTACATTTGGAACAGGCTTGTGAGTTGGTCATGCTTGGTTTTTATGAGCTAATTTGTTATACAAATTTTGCATAGGAGTCTGGTGCTAAGTTTTCAATGGCTGTGTCTGGTCTGAAGCTGATGGCTGCTGTCTGACTAGTTATTGTCTTAAAAGGCAGCATTGTAATGAAGAAATTCAATTCAGACATGACTTGGTGCCTTCACACCTCAGAATACCGTCTGAGTAGGCAGCATGGTACCTTGCAGACCCTGGGAAAGATCTGGGAAAGCTAGCTCAAATCCTTGAAATGACTAATAACTTCCTAGCTTAACACACCACACTGGGATTATAACTTTGTTTCGTCATGGTTATAATTTATTTTTTCAGCAATTTGTGCTACTGGCAAAATTCCTCACAGGCATCACTTGGGCACTGTTGGCTCTGTCACTGGTTCACTAGCCGTCCTTCCTTGGACCTTACGTTGGTACCAACTGCTGCAAAATTCGTCAGTTTGCCTCTTGTCAGAGTCACACAGATCCTTACATGTGCCTATATTTTGGATATATATCACTCCTTAACAAGTGATTTCTATTATTTGTGTGTGTGTGTGTGTGTGTGTGTGTGTGTGTGTGTGTGTGTGTGTGTGTGTGTGTGTGTGTGTATTGTGGCGTGTGGGCCGGGGGACAGCCGCCACCCACAGGCTGGGAGGCCTTAACGCACACCCAGGAACACACACACACACCGGAGCGGGTGCACAGCGGAGCTTTATTTTATACAAGGCATAACAGTTCACATAAGCAGAAACAAAATCACCACTTAGCACAGAGTCTCCTCTCTACCTTTCTCAAGCTTTTCTGGCAGTCCTTTTTGTCCTTTGGCTGCTCTTTCCTCTCATCTTCCAGTCCTTTTCCCTCTCCTACTCTACCAGAGAGCCCATGTTTTAAAGAGTCCTGGCTTCTCCCTTAACACAGCTCACCTGGCTCTCATCAAGGGAGGAGCCCCGTGCTCCGTCCTGCGGGTCTGTGTTATATAAACACGCGAGCGATCATTCTATTTAAAATTCAGTCATACTTTTGACTCACTCATGTCTCTGTCAAACTGCGCACACACACAGTCCACACGACGGGTGCTATTCAACGCTACAAAGTCCTGCCTTGGCATCAGCATTTCTGCTTGTCTACATCAGTCTCACTGGGACAAGATTAGCCTAAAGAATCTATATTAAAACATACACCTCTCCAGTAAGTGTTGATGAAAAAGGTTTCCATCGCCTCTGAACATTTTGTCTCTCTTCTGTTCCCTTGTTGTCTGTCATTTCAAAAATTGCAAAAAGAAGTTCCGGTGTGTGACTCTTGACTGGCCACTGAGGACTGGTCTGAATGACTTCACCATATCCAAGCAGTCTGGGAATATGAAGCTTGTTCATGAGTGCACATTTTCCAGATGTCTGTGATTTAAACAGAAGAAATTCTGATATAAATACATGATTCATTTTGTCTACATACACACTTTCAAACAAGATCAATTTTTTCACTTTAGGATATAACAGCCTCTTGCTTTTCCTCCTGATGATGGTTCACAAAGTAACTACTTGTTCCCCCCTAACTTCTGTGAGGCAGTAATGTGATTAGGGACAAAAAAGTAGGTGCTTTAGAAATTGGTGTATTAAAAAATAAAACCTGCATTTCTTATCAGATTAAACTTGATTGTGTAGAGTTATGGTACACAACATTTGGATCATTTGGGCATTTACTAATTTACCCATTGCTTGTCTGCAACTTCTTTTGTGCAGTATGTATAAAGTACCTAGAGACCCATCATGAAGAAAGAGAGCGCCTCTATGAAGTGGAAGCTCCTGGGGAATGGAGTCAGAGATGCAACGTGTGGTTAAGCATACAGCTCCAGCGCCGCCAAACACACAGTGAGTGCAGGAACACAAAGGAAGAGATTGTTTAATCTGTCAGGACATTAATGTAATGACTTCCATGACCCATAGCGTTTAAAGTGAAAGAACAGTTTGTCTGTTGGGGTCCGTGTTTTTGTTGTAATAAGATTTGCATGTTTTTGTTGTATGTGTTAAAGAATGTATTCACTCTACTATGCTGAGTCTGTCTTATTTTGAGCACTGCTGAAGAGGTCATGGGCTAACGTTGAGCTTTTTATAGGTGCAAGCTCAGATGAAAGTCCACACACCACACAAACTGAGACAAGAAACCTCATGTTCTCTAAAAGTGAGGTGAGCCATCCTGTCTTCAATGATATGGGCTTCTGGACACAATGCTGACAGTTACTGCAAGTGTGTCACAGCTGCGTCTGTGGTATTCACTCTGTTAACTGATTTATATAGTAGTTGCTCAGCCACCAAATGAAATTGGCCGCATACCGGGATAAACTACAAGGAAAACAAGAACATTTTCAGAAACTGAATGTTCCAACCCAAATTAAACCAGATTTTCTCTCCCGTTATAGACTAACACTCTGAAATTATCCTTCATCTAGGTCCTGGAGGGCATACCACAAGTTGATGAATGTGCCATCCAGAGCACTGAGGCAACCAAGCCTCAGAAGAGTGGTATAAAGAAGCAACTAACCAGCCAGACTGGGACAACACCCAAATGTAAAAAGGCTAAGACATCTCTTTAAAATTCTGAATGAGTCTAGATGTGGAAAGTCTCAGAGAAATCTTTACTCTGTGTTTATATTTGTATTTTGGCCTAAAACTGACTAGTGCCCAGAGCCTCATTGACAGTACCTAGTATGCATCATGCAAATGTCATACAACCATTGTGAACCCCCCATCACCCCCCCCCCCCCTCCGGCCATAAAGAGATTTATAGATGTAGAGGCTTAATAAACGAAGATGTGTTATTCAGCTTCTTAGCAATAATGTTAATCTGGTCTCACTAGCCACCTAGCGGGAGGAAAAAATAAACCCATGGGCTCTGAAATTTTCACATATTCTAATACTGTGGGAGACATAATATGTCATAAGTAAAAATTGTTTATTCAGAGAAAGTAAAAAATGACTGCTTATTTTTCAGGAATTAGTCATCAGCAAACATAGTCATCAGTGAAAATTGTATGGTTGGCTTTTGTAAAGATATATTTAAGACCATACAATCTGCAATATGAAAAATGGGTAAACAGTGTCCAGTAAGTTTACCAGTATTCACTGGATCATCTATTTAGTAGAGCAGGTCAGGTCTTGTGAGATTTGAGTAACTTTACTAGCTGAAGCTCATTGACAGGTTCCGATAAGAGGACATTTCATATATGAATAGAATAGCTGCAACTAAACCCATGTCCCTCACAAAACCACTTGTGAAACACTGTTGACCAAAACTGGTGTTGCATGTAACGTGATGTAAACTTTAATAAAACCTCAGTCTTGAACTCCTTTTTTCCCTACATCTGGAAAAGTTTTTCTTTGAATACAAAGGCAGTCTTCAACCCACACTGCCTACGTCCAAGTGTTCATGATAGTGGGTCTGATCTCCCTGGAGAGGGATCCTATTTCCGGCATTCCAGTGACCACATCTGCTCCAAAGGCAAAATACAATCCAACTGCTTATTACTAATGCATCCGTGTATTTACTCCCATTTCCTTTATTTCCATCTTGTACAATACCATGAATGTGTCCAGTTGTACTCACCAGTTATACTGAAGACTGTGTTTTGGAAGGCTAGTTCAAATAAAAGTCTTGATATCATTTTATTTTGTATGCTTCCAACAAACTTCTGCGCCAATATATGGTACATTTTAATAAATGTTTTCTGTAGAGATGGTAAAACTGAATGAAATATATTTTAATGTCAAACTTTGCATCACTTTGTGGTGTTTATCTATTTTATCTGTTTTTTGAACTATTATAGTCTATTCATCAAAATAATCATGCAATTTGAGACTGATTGTAAAAAATTTGCATATTTTGATATTGAATAATAATTGGACATTTTGGTTGGAATTTTGGCCACAATTCCACAGTACAGAATGTTCTCCACTAGTGGTCCGTAAGCCTATGAATGACAAGTAATGTAACTGATTCTCACTGGAATTGAGGTTGGGATAATAACTGGGCCTGCGCATTTGCCTTTTAATCATTAAACCACTGGAGCAGTGGCCTGGTATTTGGTTCTGAGGTTCCTCTGAAAGATTAATGTCCAGTCTAACCTCAACCTTGCATAGAAAGTTGTTTTCCCCACTATGACTTCTCGTGGTCCCGTTTTTAGTCTTTAAGATGCTTATTAGATTGTAACGTGCCTTTTAGCTTTTAATAGGCTCTGTTCCTTGCTGAAGAGACCCATCCTGTTCACTGCACTATTTGGATTACTCCTAGAAGTAGGTTTGCTTCAGTGATGGGAAGTGCGGCTCTTTTCAAAGATTCTGCTCTTTTGGCTCGGCTCCCTTAAAAGAGCCGGCTCTTACGGCTCCCGAATGGCTCTTTATTTAGTATCACTCAGAGCCTTCTATTTTAGCCCAATTTATCAATTGTGAATGTTTTGTGTATTGGTAAGCAACTTTTTAATTCCTTATTTTTCATTTAAAAAATACACAGTTACTATCATTTAATATTTTAATAAAACTTTAATTGAACAATTGAACACAACCACAGCAAACAAATAAAATAACCTACATAAAGGGTAGGTTGGCATTGAGAAATATGAGATGCCTCAGCTTGGATGGGCTGATGTGATTTCTTCTTTCTGTAATTGTTTGTCCTGCTTCTTTTTCGTTTTTCACTCATTTTTTCACTTTCTCCCAATGTACTCGCAGTTAATGCCGTCTCCCCCGCCTCTCTCTTTCGCTCTGTGTACCTGGCCTGTACCACTACACTCGCTATCTTTAAAGCATGCTCCCCTTTCCTTCTTTCACATAATGGTACGATCCTAGTGGGTCCTCCCATGTGATTAGCCGCATGGTGTTCCCAAATGAAGCCCCGCCCCTACTTACGACAGAAGATTCGGCTCTCCCCGATGGGAGTCGGCTCTTCTCGTTCGCTACAAAGAATCAGCTCTTAGAGCCGGCTCGTTCGCGAACGACACATCACTAGTTTGCTTTCACCATGCAAAGTTCTGACCTGAGCTAAACACCCTTATGACCCTTCACTTATGTACTCCACCTCACTCTTTTGCTCAAGTCTATAACACAGACTCTGGGTAGATCATGAATGGAATATTTAAAAGTCTTAATCTTTAGCAAGTTTGCAGGATATCCAAACACTATGGTGACAATGATTTCCCAGGGGCATTTCATTTATTCCATGGCTAAGGCTAACTGTCACGTCCGGGTGGCTAGTCCCCCTCGGACGTGTGCTTCCTCGGAGCACGGACTAGACATCAGACCAGGGATCCATGCTGACGTAGTCTCGCGTAGCCAGACCTTCAGACTGACGGCTGAAGGTCTGGAATTCATAGCCACTTTCTTTGGCCGTTTGACTGACATGTCAAACAACCAATCACAGTTCGTTTCGTTCAGCGTCACGTTTCGGGGCGTGGAAATGTC
>JBBPDC010000019.1:3662939-3687502 GCA_037974485.1 Hemigrammopetersius urotaenia
TAAACAGACAGACATGTCAAAATAAAAGATCCAGAACATGAACAAACAGAACAGAAAACAGACACAAAAACTGAAAACCGAACCGTGACACTAACCTCTGTCTGGCCAAAGGTTTGCAGACACCAATGTTTCTGATGAAATAATCAAGGATTTGATTGAATGAATCCATATTAGTCCACTAAGGCCACTAAGATGTCAGGTCTTGTTGCTGAATGGATATTTTTGGATCTCCTCAGAGGAACTGAATTAAATTCACCAGTTAGAATTAGTGTCAGGGATTAAGCCCAGCCCTGTAACTGAGATAGAAAATACTACATTTAAGGAAAATGTATTAATCGCTGTACAGGAAACTGTCTGAATTTGCATTTTTATGAACATCATTCTTTGTGGTAGTTACATTCTGACAATGAAGATTAGATGAGTAATTATCTTCTACTTTAGTCTGCTCCCGATTAGGGGTCGCCATAGCAGATCAGCTGTCTCCTATTTCCTTCTATAGCAATCTCTCTTCTATCCTCTGCATCTTCCTCTCTCACCCCATCCATAAACCTCCTACTAGACCTTCCCCTTCTCCTCTTCACTGCAGCTGCAGCCTCAGCATCCTCCTCAGCACACGTCCAAATCAACGCAATCACGCTCTGACATTTCCTCGAAAAGGTCCAACTCAAGCTGTCCCTCTAAAAAACTCATTCCTGATACTGGATTCCCTCATCACTCCCAAATCTTAACATTTACACCTCTGTCTTATTCACCTCTTTCACTCTTGGTGGTTCTTGTCTTTCACAAATTAATCATGCCAATTTCATGAAAAATGTATTATGAACTGCACATTTATACATCGTCTAGGATTCACCTTTGTAAAAGTGTTTTAAAAGGTTGAATGGGTCTGTACAGTTTCACTGATTTCCAAGTCATTGTGGGCGTGACGTGGTGTGTGCTTATGACGTTTAGATCGACTGGGAGTGGGCGTTTCCTGGTGACACGAAATAAGGAAGTAAATGAGAAAACCTTGTGTGATTTCCAGATTTTCATCCCAAAATGAGTCGCATTTACGATAATACAGCGCTACAGAATAAACCCGTCCACAACGAAAAGCTCTCTTCAGTCTGGGACCCGTCTCTTTTTCAGAGGTAGAGTTGTTTTAGGCTCTGCTCTGATGCTGTCAGATTGCAGTTTACTACCAAAGTGAAAGAGCAGCATGAAGCACGTTATGGCTAGTACATAAACATTAACAACTCTGTAAACGTTACTGCTATGTTTCAGGGGTGCTGGAGTGATTTTGGAGGGAACGTTTCTGGATGTGTCTCGCCACTCAATCACAGACAGCAACAATAAAAAGGTAAAAAAAAAAGTTGAGCTAATGTTGGTTATTGAAGTGAATATTTTTAAAACACGTCTTAAAGGGTCCAAAACCTGCAATTTCCATATTTTTGTCATGTATGTTGTACGTTTATTGCAAACTTCAGTCTGCAGTCTCTTTTTGATTGTAGAGACATGCACTTTCACATAAACAGTTGCAAGATCCTGCGATAGGTCCAGTGATGACATTTTAGGGTTTTTGGAGACTTTGAGCATCTTGCACGCCGCTCTTAGGCTGAACTGGCTTGGATGGCCAGACCTGGGCATGTTGGCAGTTGTTTTGTAAGTCCTCCACTTGTAGACTATTTTCCGGACAGTGGAATGGCTAATCTTCAGATCTTTTCAAATCCCTTACCAGACTCATAAGTTGCTAAATCATCTTTCTGAAGGCCTCAGACAGCTCTTTCGATCTCATCGTAGTGTTGATTCTCACAAACTGTCATAAGCACACTGAACTCAATGTCTGAGGTTCAAATAGGGCAAGCCTCCTTCAAAAAAAAGGCTGAGCAACAATGTGATAAACCTGTGTGTGATTTGAGGCATTTTAGATGGGGAAAAATTATGGTTGTGTCCTGATTTATTCCTCACCAGAAATTGCATTTTTGTAGAACATGTACATTTTTACATAAGATTTTGTCCTTTTAATCCTTATTACTTATATTACTTGAATATCACAGTATTGTTACAATGGAGATTAAATATCCATATGTCCAAGAATGTTACAAAAACACTCAGACTTTCAAAGGGTGTACTAAGTTTTACCTGACTGTAAATGTGTGGTTTTATATTTTGTATGACCTCATAAAACAATGCATTTAAAATAAGTTATTAGATCTTTTTTTTGTAAATGTAGTCTGTATGAAGGTTGAATTTGAACATTATCTCTTTTAAAAATATATATTTTTCCAAGATAGGGGCCCTTTTGAGTGTTATAAAGGTAATACTTACCTTTAATTCTCTATCTTAAGCTATAAAGCTTAATCTATGTAATTCTCTAGCTTAAGCTAATTGCTACATTTCTATGCTTATGTAGCCTAGTTTGTCTGCTTCAGTGGCTTTGTTTGTTACAAGAAAATACATTTTTCTACCATGCTTCTGAATTTTTATAGTATTTAACAACAGAGGAATGAACTTTTTTTGTTTTGTGCTTGTATTTTAGGAGCGCTATAATGTCTTGTACATCAAGCCCAGTCGAATCCACTGCAGAAAGTATGATGCCAAGGGAAATGAGATTGAGCCAAACTTCAGTGAAACCAAGAAGGTCAATACGGGTTATCTTTTGTCATCTTACAGTAAGTGCTTGAATTGCTTAACTAGATTACAAGGAAGGTTATTTTCAGCGCCGTGTGGTATAACTCGGGATACATTTATGAGACACTGAAATAATTTTACTATCTAGATTGTAAATGGGTGTGTCCATCTGGCTCATCTTACAAACAAATGAACAGTCTCTAATTTATGAGGTAGTTTCATTTTTATGGAGAGAGACAGAATATCAACCAAAAATGGGGAAAAAAACATGTTACATAAAAGTGATTTTCATGTCCTGAAATAAGTATTTGATCCCCTACAACCCAGCCAGACGTCTGGCTCCCACAGAATGGCTGTGTCCATGTTGCACACAGATTACAATCAAGCAATCAATTACAGAGACTCCTGATCTTAACATGTGTGTAAAGCACTGCTGTCCACAGGATCAGTTTCTTCCATTCCAACCTGTCCACCACCATGGGCAAGACCAAAGAACTGTCAAAGGATATCAGGAACAAGGATATCAGGAACAAGATTGTAGACCTGCACAAGGCTGAAATTAGTTCGTTTTTTGTAAGTCAGCAAACTTACAAATTCAGCAGGGGATCAAATAATTATTTCCAGATTTTGTCATTTTCGTTGAGCTGTGTAAAACCTGATTGTATTCTACTTCTTTAACGGAAATTGTGGTAGGACCAGATATCTCTGTAGAATTTGTTTTGGGTAAACTACTCATGTATTATATCATACTTTCAAAATTACACAGTATCATAAATAATGAAGTGTGCTGAAATAACTTAACAAGCTTGTCCATGTGCATATACTCACCAAACAGAACTGGAGGCCAAAGGCAAGTCAGATTGTCTTACCGAAGACCAGCTAAAGGACACAGTAAACAAGAAGGAGCTAATTAAGATGACCGAGAAGCACTGCCCCAACCAAGCCGTCGCCTTCTGGATCCCGGAGGCCGAGATGGAGAAGATAGAGCTGGAGACGGGCCAAGACATCCGTCTGAAGACCAACGGGGATGGTCCTTTTATCTGTGAGAGTTAACTTCAACATAGAGAGTAGACTTGAGAATCAGTTAAGAAGTTTCTCTACCGAAGTCGTTTAGAAAGCCAGGGAGGAGGTTTGATGATGTGATTCCCAACCCTGATCTAAGAGTACCCCCTGCACTTCATATTGTGGTTTTTCATGCTCAAACACACCTGACAAGCCATTTTTACTTAACAACCAGCTAAAATCGAAAAGATTCACTGTAAACCAATATACAGTAATATATTACATACAGGTCTTACATGTTTTAAGTACATTTTTAGCTAGAACTGCTATACATTGATTTAAACACTGTAAGGTGAGAGTTTTAGCTTGGCAAGGACATAATACTGTAAATCAGCCTTTTATTTTTGGCCAAAACATTCACACTTTTATACATTTTTACAAATGTAAACACTACAAAATGTAGCGATTGATGCTTTGTTATGCAGTAATGCATTTTTACACCTTTAGCACTGACAGATTGGAACTGCCTTGATATCAAGCGTTCTTTGCACGCTTTTGTCTGTTTTTAAAGTCTCCTTTGCCAAGTTGGACGCTGGCACAGTCACAAAGTGCAATTTTGCTGGAGATGAGAAGACTGGGGCATCATGGACTGACAAAGTAATGGCCAACAAAGCAGAGACTGATCCAAGGCCAGCCACAGAGGGTGAAGGGGCTGAAGATGAAGAGTGGGTAAGTTGGGGACGTCTTTAATTGTTTTTATTTGGGATAGTTCTATAGACATTAGCAGCGGCTGTAGTTTTAGTTGTGTAGTAACTTTACTATATTTGCCTTTCAAACACACAGCAATTGTCCTTTGATATGTTTTTTTATTTTATTTAGAAGGTGAGAATGAAATAATGAGCATCATCAGATTATCTTCACTCTGTGTTAAATGTGTGTGATGGTAACCTCTATAGACCTTAATTGTTAACTAAATAAATAAAATAAATAGTTTGTGTTTGCTTTGCCTCAAATGCAACAATGGATAAAAGTTCAATTTCAGCGTGTGATCTTACATTTTACTGTATTTTTATGTCCAGGATGACTGATCAGTGAGCAGAAGGCTTTTGAAGAGTGGAAAATTATCACGCATATGTATAGAAACACTTATATGCATGTGCACACACAAATTATGAATATGGAGACATTAAAATGTACAGTAATAAATGGCATCCTGAAACTGAGGTTTCGTGTCTGTAATATGGGTTTTATAACAGGGCTGTGTGAATTGTCAAATAATTTATAAATGAGTCTGGTTTTATGGTGCTTGACATTATGAGATCATTATGAGTAAGTGCTTTAAGAGAACAATCAGTGTTGCCTTATCACTGCTTTTAATCATATACCTACTGTTACATGAAGTCTTGTTTACAGAGTTCCTTATTGCACTTTGTACACAAGACTGTAGTCCGCTATTTAAATTGATAAAGCAGTTATTTTATAAAAGGAATCGGAAATGAATTCCTTAAAGTGATTTTTCCTTTATTTCAGAAAGATCTAATACATGAAATATATACTTATTTCAGTTATATCAATTTATGTACAAAATACACTGTTACAGTTGTTAAAAAAATAATGCATTTTTCTAGAGAGAAAGTGCTTGAAAAGTGCTGCAGTATTTTTTTAAAGCACATTTTCTTTCTCTTGCATTCACCGTATGATGGTATTTCCTTATGAAGCACATAGGAGTCTTTGGTGGTTGAAGGCAAAAAAAAGAAAACATTGCATAACACAGGATGTTGTCTCCATCACCATGCCATAGCTCTACATCTGTTTTCCATTGAGCTAGCTCTGCTGGTGGGTGTGCTCAGGGTTATGCGGACCTGTGAACACTCAGTAGTCCACCGACTCTTGTAGGAACCATTTCAGCACAGTCTGTTTGTTCTCCTTGACCCACTGAATGTTGGCCTCAGTCCTCTCAATAGCCTGCTCTATAGCTCGTGAGGCCGGCCCCAGGCCATCTTCATCGTAGTCTCTTTGGAACTGGTTCAGCTGGACAGAGGCAATTAGACAAGAGGGTGAGCACATATGTTCTGGACCATTACAATATGAGAGAACTAACGAATGGATGGAGTCTCATTGAAAGTGAAAAGTCTAATATCTGTAGAATTACGAAAATTACGATTTCCCCTACACCTAAAAATGAACGATGTAGCTACAATTTATTACTGCCTGCCCCCTTTCACATAAACCCACCATCCTCATCCTCCTTTCAGTGTTTCTACAGTCTGACCGCTGGTTGTTCATCTGTAATTTTAGTTCATTTTTAATTCAATTACATAGAACCATGTTTTTTTTCCTGTGGATAACATCTCGATGGATAACATCAAGCAAGTCCTCACATTACTTAGGCCTTCAGAACTTAAATTAAAGGTCAAACATCAAGCATCAAAATAATTAAGTGTTTTTCACTGGATGATTCTAAACCTTCAGGAATTTCTAGACACTTCACTGACTGTAAATACGAGCAGAGGCCTAACCCTTGGGTTCCTAACAGATCATTAGCAGCAACTGCTCTGTGTCAGGACTCTTTACAAAACGATTCACTTCTACATACATGTTGAAGACCGTTCAAATAAAAAATGGAATGACTTACAAACTTAAGATATCCATGTTAGTCTAGGATGGCCAAAAAAATGCTCATGTGCAATATTGTCAACTTAATGCCAGAGGAAATTAGCATTATAGTAGAGATGAGGGGTTGTTTTAGCTTTTTGACTCTGTTTCGTTATTAATAGACAAATAAGAAAGCCAAGCTTTATCACAGTTAGCCAATGGTAACAGTAAAAAATATTTGGTAACATGTAAGTTATATAGTTATGATAGTGAGGAACTTAAGCGTGGGCCCACACTCTTACAGTTTAAAGCATTAAACTATCAGAATAAATTTGCTGTCCTACTTAAACTATGAACTGGGCACAAGAAAAGTGAGATAGAGAGAAGAACAGAGGCTCATGAGCTACATGGTTTTTCAGACAGTTTATGAGAAGTTCACCTGTAGGAGCTCAAAGTCCGTGGAGAACCTCTCCGTCACTACGTCAATCAAGCTGCCAACAGACATGAGTCCACCACCAAACCTGGTTCAAGGAAATGACTGTTAGGTGTGCTGAGAGGATATATTTGTATTGCTTAGCAACCAAATGATAAACTACACATGGTAATTAAGGGCTCATCGTTAACTGCTGAACTCAACCTTTGCTCCTTGAATTGCTTCTGATCTTTGGAACCTTTTGTATATTTCAGAACTTCAACATTTGATACGCAAATGGGAAAACCCAGAAGAGATTTGTTTTCTTTGAATTATTCAAGTTCTGTAAACACTGCATCATTTCTCTTATTTTGATGTTCCCATTAAAATGACGCTTTAAAGAACAGTATTTTATTTGGCAATTAGGAGAAATATTGTCAACAGTTCTTAAAAACTACTAAGAACTACACTAAGAAAAGATAAAACCTGAAAAAGGTCACATTTTTGCAGCAGTCTCTTATTTTTCCCAGAGCTGTATGTTCAGGTGTTATTAAAAAGACAACCCCCCCCAACTCACTCTTCACTTATGGTGGTCCAGTGGGCCCGAATGAAATCCCAGGCGAGAGCTTGTCCAGCTACGTTTCTAGCAATGTGGTTTATGGTAGAGACTGCATCCATCTTCCTTATCTTGCTAGAGTCTAAAGTGTACTCAAGATATCTGGGTGGGGAATAATATGTTTGAATGAGTATCACCACAGGGGGTTGGGTCCTGGTTACAAAGATGAGCAAAAGTACTTTTCAATGCTTCTACCTATTCAAGAGCCATATTTTCTTGGTGCATGAAAGTGCATATCTCAGTTTGTCTTTCTCTGTTGCAATCGTGGCTGCCTCATACTGTTTCCATGCAAAATCCCAGTCGTCCTCATCTCCAGATTCTATAGCACTGCAGTAGATGGCGGACTTCAGGTTAGGTGGAATCCTATGTTGGATGAGAGGTCAGACGGTGAGAATAAGTGGTAGGAATCACACTGGCTTATGCTTTGAAATACCACATTCATAACATTAATTTATTGTCACTAATTAGCTTTTATTTGAATCCAGAACAATGTGTGTTCAAATGCATAATATGTATTTACCGGTTCGTGCCATTTCTCCATTCTTTGAAAAGCTTTGTTGCCATTGTTGTGCACTCATGAACATCATTGCCGCATGCCACTGAAATGGCATTTATTTGATTATACCTGCAGAGAGATAAATAATAAGGACTCAGCACAGTGCATATAACACATTCAGCAATTGTATAGAAAAATCAAATAGGCACTCACTGATCCGTGTGCTTCTCTGGAACCGTTGCATTTTCAGTGTACTCTTGAAAGTAATCGTACAGTGGCCTAATTTGCTTCCGCAGGTATTTCTGCACACAGAAAATAAGAGTTTAAAGTAAATAAGCAGGACTGTTGATCATATATGGGCTGCCACCAGCTTCTCGTGTTAATTTCACTCACCTGCATGGGGCCATAGACCTCTGAACGGTCAAACATGAGGATAAAAAAATCCAGGTTGTTCAGAGCCGACTGCCACGGGACGTATTCCGTCTCATTTATCAGATACTTAGTTGTGTTCAGTGCCAGAGTTACATTGATGTATTTGGCCCTTAAGAAGACATATGAGTATACACACACACAGAGATATTAATAATTGTTCTCCTGTACTTTACTACACGTAACTGCTAAAAAATAGCGTCTTGTTTGTCAAACACTGAAATTCATAAGGAAAAAAAACATACCTAGCAAGATTAAATGCATCATCGATTAGCTGGCCTCGGTTGATGAGCGGGATAACCTATGAAAAAAAAGAATACATGTACTGTCAAAAGGGACACACAGTGGGGAACAAAATATTATTTTGTTCATTTCTGTTTGATAATCATGTTTGTTTTATTTACAGTTTTGCAGCACTACTACTATTTCATTGTTAGTTTTAAAACAATATGGGTTTTTTTAGACTGCCCAACAGAATAGGTATATCATTGGTCTAGGTATATCCAAACTGCCTCTACCATTGGTTAGAATTTCTGTTAGACTGAAAGACTAACGCATCTAGGTTAACCACCAACGTCTCATGTTTTGATTAATGGTTGGAAGTCCAGGATAGGTCACTAAAACAGCTACCCATCAGAGCAGACATCTCTTTTCAGACCAGGCCAAAAAATGTCGCAATATACAATCATACGTTTATGTCACCACTAGGTGCACCGATCTAACGCTGGGATATTCCTGACCACTATCTGGAAGACATTGTTCCATTCTTACTACGTTTGCCTTCAGGCTTAGGACTCCGCGTTCTCCAAAGAACATCATCCACAAACACGCAAGATCTATTCTTTTTATAGTTCGCAGCAGCAACACACTTTGCTAACGACGGATCAGCATGTAGATCTGTGATTGTTTCCGGGTATAAATGCTTTTTCCGTAGTTACTCTTCAAAATATCTGTAGGCATATTCGGGTTCTGAAATTCTAAACATTTTGGCAACGCACTAGTTACCTCCAAGAACTTGTTCGCTAGAATTTGTTCTCTTTCTTAGGTCAATAAAGTGTCCGTCTGTCTGTCTGTCTGTCTGTCCATCTATCTATCTATCTATCTATCTGACGAATACCAGCTTAATTGAGTCAGTTTGGGTTTTAATTTCAGTTCTTAGTGATGAGACGTGATGGAATAGATTCCACAAAATAATTTTGAAAGGAAAATCCAAGGCATAGAGTGGAAAAAATAATGTACAATATTAGTTATATTGATAATATTTTTTTTGAAATATCAAAGAAAGAGCACCAATGCTAGCTAATTTAGCATGCCTGACTAACATGGGCTGGCTAAGTTATATCTAATTCTCTCTGTCAGCTCCTTCTGATGGGTAGTTATTTAATGTTGTTTGTAAGCCAAGCTTAGACATTTTACAGTTGGCATTGTTTTTCACTTTATCTAACATTAAAAAAAACAGCTGGACTAATATTGTCTATGGCGTAGAAAGCTGCCTGTTCATACTTAACAGTGACAGTAGACTATCTCAGAAATGATCACGTGCTGTTTCATGTCAATGTTCATGTTTTCTTCTTGTGAACACTTAGGTTTTGCAACTTTACATGGTAAAATGTGTGTGATTATTTTTATGAGGGGCCACCACCCTCAAATAAAACATGGAATCTCTTCTACAGGCTTCATATGTCTGTGAATTCATATGTCTGTGAATTTAATGATAACATACTATTGCAATTCCATCAGTTTTTTCCGTTTCCCATGTTAATTCCCATTAACAAGAAATATTTTTTGTACAGACATTTGTTTTCCTTGTTTGACAATGTAACCTGACTTAAAACTCTGCTTTTATAATCAAGGTAATATCAGCTTGGAGTTAGTAAGGCAGTGAATATTCAAGTCAAAAAAGCTGCAGAGCTTTCCATTTTAATTCACACACTGCCCTTTTGAAACAAAGCGTTAGCTGAAAAGTGTTCACAGATATACCAAAACTGGTTCACCAATACTCACGTGATGACTGGTTTCCAACTGCTTGATAAGTTTTTTCCAATTCCCTTCTTCATAGTTCACTCGGTAATAACCGGTGCAGTTAATGTTGACCAGGAGCCAGTCGTCAGGTTTAACTTCATAAGTAGGCGATTTGACTATATAGAAGATAAATGACTTTAATACATTTACAAAAGACGTTTTTCTAACCACAATCACAAGCCTAATTGAATATATGGCTTTGTTTTATGAGAAGCACACATTGGGTGCCATATCTTACCTGGCCCCTTTTCTTTAAAAACCTCCTTCCTTTGAGTCAAATCAGATTTCATGTATATAATTGGAACCTGCCATACAAGCCTATAGGGAACAAAGAAGAAAATAACGTTCACAAGACATTTGCCACTTAATAAGTCAATGAAAAAAAGAACTGGGCTCATAACCAAAGTCCAAAACAAAGGCTTGCCTGTTTCTGTACCAAACATGCAATAAAACTGTGTTTTGTTTAATTAGTAAATAAAACTGGCCCACAGAGCCTCCTTTTTGAACTCCCCATGTCCTGCAGAGAGGCCGGCATTGGATTTCATCCGGTCGGTTATTTTAGCATCCAGGACAACTAAGAATGATCTTAACTTCTACGCTGCACTTTGAGAGTTTCCTGTGTGCTCTTTATGGCCTAGAACTCACCCGGGGTCCTCTGTTCGGTTTAAAATGAACCGTTCCTGAGCGATCTCTCCATTGGTGGTGTTTATAACAATGACTGGGTAGCCCACTTGCTCGGTCCAACCCTTCATCATGCTCTCTATGATCTCCGGGGAAGCCTGATAAGTGTTTGATTAGTCAAGTTAGCATGCACAGTTTAATTGCATACATACATATTATGTCCATTATTACCTTATGTCACCTTTTAAGAATACAATCTTTAAATTCAAACAGCCAGGTGCACATTTACCTCTTCCATGCATTTCCACAGATCAGTATACTCAGCATTCTGTTTCTCGTACTTGTTGAGATAAATCTGAATAGATGTGTATTTGGCAGAAAATTAGTCACCCTCATATGCTTGTACAAGAGGTTTAAAACTCGATACATGGCAATAAATACGTATAAATTAGGGATGCACAGTACATTGTTTGTTAATTGTTATTGAATATTGAAATTGCAAACAAGATATCTCACAAACTTCAGTTTTTCATTGTGTGGTGTGAGCATCCTGAAAGACCTTAGACAAAACAGGTAATAGAATGTGTCATACTGAAATGAGTGACATTCAGTGTGGCACTGTCAAATGAAGCCCTGCAAAGCGCTGCCAGGTCAACTGCAGGTGGAGCAATTAAGAACAACAGCAGCTCAAGTGAGGAATCCACCCTACAAGTTTCGCAGAACAGGACTACCACACAGTGTGTAGCAATTCTGTTCTTAGTAGCAACGCTAACTGGTAGGTTCTGTCAGCCCAGAAATTGGTCACCAAGAACTTTTTTGATTGAGTTTCCATGACTGAGCAGCTACACCTAAGCCTAAGACCACCATGCTTAATGTGAAGCATAAATGACTATACCATTATTGGACTCTGAAGCAGCAGGAAGTCATTCTCATGAGTGGTAAATTACACTTCACTAATGGGCAATCTGTCTGCCAAATCTAAATACATAATGGAAGCTGTGAAGTTTGGTGGAGGAGGAATAAAGGTTTAGCACTTTTTCATGATTTGGACAGGGAAAGGGAAAATCTACAGCAACAGGGAAGGGCATTTTTTTATTCAGAATGACTGTTAAGTGCGTAGGAGCCTGACTCTGGCCTACGCAGAGCCCTGACCTCTGATAATGTTTAGGCAAAGCCTAAGGTATAGCCTTTCCAGAAGAGTAGAGGCTCTTACTGTTATTAATGTGCATAGTTCTGGAATGAGAGGTCCTGTAACCACATATGGATGTGATGTTTAGAGATTTGTATACTTTTAGCTGTGTAGTGTATCATGCAGCCCTAATAAGTGCTGGTGAAATACCATTGTTAAATTGAGAGGGTAAATTGTGTTTTTGAAATATCAGTATTTATCGCAATGTGACTCAATATTGTTCAGTGCTAATAATAAAGTACACTATGCAATCAGTATGTTTCCACTCACCCTAAGTCCTTTGAAAAAATCTGCCTCTCCAATGAAAGCAGACAGCATTCTTAGCACAGCTGCACCCTATTGTGAGGACAGAATAATTTTTTTTTACAGAGAAATGAACAAAAAACGTACCTTTTGTTGTGTCATTTTCTGTAATTAACACTATATAATACTAACTTGATGGGCTGTGAGTTAATATCAAACTGACCTTGCTGTAGCTGATGCTGTCAAAGCGATCCGATATGTCAGAAGGAGTCTCGACTTCAGCCTCTGTGCAGCTGAGAGGGTGTGATGAGTTAAGAGAATCTATTTCCATGGCAGGCTGGATTTCCTTCAGAACAATCAGGTCTCTCTGAAAATATCAGGATGGAGCCATGTGCAAGTTAGGGATGGCAAACATTTAATATTACAGTGCATGTTATGATATTTAGTACTGCAAACAAACAACCAGTCAAGAAACCCAAGGGTTTTATAAACATTAAGAGAATTAAATTCAGTTCTGCATGTTCTTTAGTATGTGAAACACCCAATGAAAAAAATATCCAATCAGGATATTTTCTATTGTATTTTGGTTAATTTAGATTAGGCAATTTATCCCACTGGATTGAAGCCCTAACATGTCAAACATGCCAACAGCAGAATAACTGTTTTGAGAGATATATATAGGGCTCTAAGCCTACAGGAAGTCATCTGTGAGTGGCAAAAATATGAGAACTGTTGAGTATCTGGTCCTATCACTCAACAGTTAATAACTGTTAATCAGTCCTGAGAATAGGCCCAGATGCAGCAAAAAAGGACTAAACCATAATACTGCCACCACCATGTTTCACAGATGAGATTAGGTTCTTATGCAGTGTTTAGTTTCATTTTTACATGAAAGTGGCCATAGTGTAATGCAATTCACAAAGATTCTCAGGTAAAAGGATTTTATTTTTTGACCTACTATGTCCCAGTTGGGCTCAACATCATCCACTCCAAGGTATGAGATGTATGTTGCAAATCCCTCGTTCAGCCACAAGTCATTCCACCATTTCATTGTGACCAGATTCCCAAACCACTGGAAATACAGTGGTATTACAGAATGAGCAAAACATTTAGCTGATGCCAATGGGCATGAAATAGATATGAATAAAACAGGACTAGTTGTACCTGATGAGCCAGTTCATGAGCTATCACAGTGGCAATCCATTCTTTATTGGAGGTGGAGGACACATTTTTGTCATACAGTAGGGCGGTCTCCCGGTACATTATTAGACCCCAGTTTTCCATGGCACCTGCACCAAAGTCTGGAAGAGCAATCTGGTCTGTGGATGCAAACATACAGAGTGTTATTTACCTGTTATTTAAGTCACTCAAAATCATAAATATGGGATATCATACGAACCTTGGCTTTTACCCACCTAGTTTCAGTAATGGATACTTTATCTGAAACTTCTCCTCATAGAAAATCAGAATCTTCTTGGTGATTTCCAAAGCATAGTCCGCATGTTGAGCAGTTATAGCCTCAGGTCGGGCCCATATCTTAGAGCACAGAATTGAGAACATGGATATATAAAACCTACAGAAATGCAGTTAATTCTGAGTTGATGCTAAAGCTAAAGCAAATGTGATTGAAATAAATCTATTTAATAATACCAAAATGCAAACATCACAATGTACTATTTGCAGATTCAGTAAACAAACTAAGAGACCAACATCATATAGACATTTGTGGAATTTCCACAACACACAGACACTGGTACACTTGCTCTGAAAGAATAGTACTGAACCAATAAGCCTTTCCAACAAATTTGTTTTTACAAGACTGCATGTTTACAAATACTCCTTCATGTTTATTGCCCATGCAGACATTTCTAAATGAGCATCTACGCACACATACACACACACACATACACACACGTGTGTGCATATATATATTTATTTATATTTATATATACACATAAATTGAATTATTTATTATAAATTATTTGTAATACAATGAGAGACATATATTGTGAAGTACCATACCGTTATTTTTACAGTATCATGATCAGTCCATGTGTCACTAAATTCATTGACTGTGAAAGCCAGTAGATATGTTGACATCACTTGAGTCGACTCAAATCTTGTAGCAATCCATTGCTCTTCCTCTATGTCCACAAATGAATGCTTTTCTGTTCAGTTGAAAACACAAATATTTTAAAATGCTGCATTTGAACACATTTTTGGCAGTCTACATTAACAGCATACACGTTTTTTTGTTTTTTTATCACTACAAAGACAGATGAGTGGATGTGTGACTGAGTGAAGCCCCTGAAACAGCTGCTTTACCGATCCTGGAATTTGACTGGGCTTTGGTGTTACTCCGGTGGATAATGGTGATATTGAATACTGCTTTCATAGCTGGCTCATCGAAGCACGGAAATACTTTTCTTGCATCTGTGGGTTGCATCTGGCTTGCAACGAGGAATCTGTTGGGAAAGGTATTTACACAAAACAGTAAACACACAAAGGCACAAAAACACAGACAGGAAATCCAGACATTCCTAAGAATAATTACATGTCACATCAGCCATAGTACAGTCCCATGCTCTCCAGAATAAATGTTATGCTGTTTAGATGCATAGCTGTCAAACAGCATTGCTGAGAGGACTTTCATGGGAAAAAGTGAAGGGACGAGTTATTAAAGTGACGAGGGGCTGGGTCGGGGGCTCTTTTTCAATAAACACTTTTTAGTAGAAAACATAAATACGGCTCCAGACGAGAGATGGTTTTTAGTAACCCGATATTTGGGGGGAATGTCTGAGTTTCTGAGTGCTGTTCCCACGTTGTTGCCTTAAGGGAGATCTGCATGCAGCTGAAATAATTCACTGCAATGAACTTAAATTCAAAGGAATGATCATGCCCTTCATTTTGCCCTGGTTTGATATGAGAAATTGGCAACAGTGAAAGCCAAATAGACATTAGGAGAACTATCTCTTGGACATCAAATGGTATGTGATTAACAATAGAACTTTGTTTTTTTCCTGACACTGTACAAAGATGTCTGTGTGTAAATTAAAAGGTACCTGCCTTTCCTCTGTGTCCCCATCTTTGTCCTCTGTGTACTGGCTCTTGTAAAGACCGGCCAAATCATCAAGGAGCTCCCCTTCAAATTCTGTGAAGAGATCGTAGTAGGTCCCATTTCCTATCAAAGTATCCTTCAGCTGGATCTCGAAAAAGTTTGACTCGTTTAAGTGCACGGTGTATCTCGCGACTTCTACATTCTTTCCTGTAAAAGACTGAGTCACAACAACTTTGGTTACAGAGAGGTGCGAGGCATGAAGAAAGATACTCCTGGTGTCTTTCACACACTTGAACCTCACTGTGGAGTTTCCTTTGAAAACTGAAACCTGGTCTGTGCCGTTGGTCAGCTCAGTGTAGAGGTACGGCTGAAGGAAGAGACTGTAGCTCTCCGGAATCAAATTGTCTGGGAGCCTCAGGCTTGGTGGAAGTCCTGTTGGAACTGGTGTTGTAGGAACAACTGTTGGTCGACGTTCTGGTGGGTACTTGTCTATCTGCAGCTGGTACATGACAACCATCAGGACAATGCCACAAACAGCCGAAACTGTGAGCACCACAGTGGCGATAGCCAGGCCCTTGGAGATGTAGACTCCCTTAGCCATGTCGCTCCTCTCTGAGAATCCCTGAAGAATGACTGCAAGTTAAGTAAGGAGCTTATAGGTCTTTATTAGACTTTGAACCTGCTTGTGGATCCGGAAAATGTGCAGAGCTGAAGGCATGAAAGCAACACCTTCCATGGGATTACACATTAACTGGCAAGGATAATCGAGTAAACAAATCATATGCATATAATCTGTCTAATCCATCGCTCTCACCTTTGCCCTCCCCAGTCCGAGACGAGGAGAAACTCTCAAGAAGAAGCTTTACCCCCTGAACATGGTCACCCTCATAAAGATGCTGGTGAGAAAAAGAGCAACACAGTCATCTTCACTGCATATGAGTGCTACCAGACGTCTCCACATGTAGCCCTTCTGGTCTCCATCCTGTGCCTGGCTAGATTATGTTCAAGTCTAAGTGATGAGCAATCCACAAAACCAGTGCTGTTCTCAAAACTGACTGTGAAACACAGGTTGCACATCGAAGAACACACTCAAGACCCCAGTGTTCCACAGGCAAGTAAAATTGGTAGCATGTGTTTTGGTGAGGAGTGTTTAGGGGAGGAGATTTAAATTCATTTTCCCCTCCCAGTACTGTCTGTTCTTCACTTCTAGAAAAAAAATACAACGGACAAGAAGACTTGAGCAGTAAACATAAAGCCCAACTATGGTTCTGTGTTTGTGTAAAACTAAATTGTAGTAAAAAATTAACTGGGTACATTTCACTGGGTACATAAGGCACTCGAGAATACTCAGTCCCCCTCAAAACTTTCCCAGAAGGTGAAAAGGGAAAAGAAAACAGACACCTGTGAGTATCATGGTGTTATGGAAACAAGGCCTGAGACCTCAATCTTAAGTCAGAACACCTGAAGATATTTATTCTTTTATGGCTCCTGAACAAAGTGTAACTTGGCACTGTACTTTGCTCACTGGGGAAAAATGTTTCCTGTTCTTTCTTGTAAATCGCTGCCTGGATTACAGCACAAAGTAATAAATTGCACAACTAATGTCTCTCTTATTACATATACAAACTGCCGAAATGCCTCATTGCTACACGTTTGATTTGTGTTAAACAAGCATTGCAGTTACAGTGAGATCAGCAACTTTTCCTGATGCCTTTATAGGAAAACTGAACTGAAATAATGAACTGAACAAGACTGTATCAGGATCATATTTAAGAGTTAGGAATGTGGATCGAGATTCCTTTGACTTTCTCAAGACACACATGGAGAGATATAGGGCAGTAAAAGGTAAGTCTCAACCATGTTTCTATCTTTAAATATCAGTTCCATGCTCATTACACTGTACATGCATCAGAGCACTTAATAATCATTATAAATATTAGAGAAAAGAAAAACTGAATTTAAATTATGTCTGCCTCTGGCAAAAAAAAGTTACAAATGGATTATGGTTCAGCAGGACAATGATCCAAAACATACATAGACCGTGAAGCGAAGGAAGACAGTGGCCTCGTCTGATCATCACGTGGACGGCCAAGAGTGCACTACAGGAAAAAGGGAGGCTAACAGAGGTTGTGTGTGTTATGGGTGTGACATCTATATGAACAATTTAGACCCAAAGAGGAAAACAGAACAGAATTAGGAACCAGTCATGTTTAAATATTTAAATAGTTATCAACTATTCAAAACTTGAGCCTAAATGAGGCTGGCTGGACACATCTTTTTAACTTCAGAATCAGAAAACTATTTATCCTGGATAAATTGTTTAATTAGTTACATTATTATGTTATTAAATATCTTTGCTCAAATTAAGCAGAAACTCAACTAATCAGTAACACCAGTTAATAATGTAACCATAGTTTTTAATGTATTATAATTTAATATAAAAACTGACACTGTGTGGCATCACTGTTTCTGGTGTAGTCAACCCAAGTGTGGTTTGTGATGAATCTGCAGTAATAGGCACACACGAAGACCGCAGTGACACTGGTGTCAAGTCATATGATATTTATTCTGGCAGCCTTTAACAATTCCAGGCAGTATATAATGATCACTGCACCACTCTGTTCCCCTAGCCATTAAAAAAAATCAGTGCAAGGGCCAAAAATGAATTACATGGAATAAAGAGAAATTCTGACTGGAATACAAAACTGCGGCTGAGGGGACCTCTATGGATAAATATGAAGTATTACACATACAAGGATGGTTCTCTTCAGGTGAGAATGATCAATAAACGGAGAAGAGATGACAAGAAATAAAGCCACAAAAGTATGCTTCACTTAATAAGTCAGTCTTTGGACCTACGTTTGCTCATACTCTTCATAAAACCAAAGCAAAGGAATAATGGGTTTACTACATGATTTAGGGTTAAATTTAATCATAGAATAATATAACTGAGTATGTGCATACTCCTGACTTGTGTGCTGTCACCTGAAACAACCTCCACCCAAAAGAATTCATTTTAAAGCAGTTTCATAAAATCTTGAAATTAAGATTAAACGGTAAGACATTGGTTCTCCCTGTGCATATAAATAAATGTTCTTACTATTAAACAATAGGTTTAAGTGACATTACTGGGATTAAAAAGAACAATGTTGCTCCATTGAAAGTATAATTCTTCAGCCTATATTCAAGTAAAAATAGATTAAGAGTAATATCAGCTTGAAGCAATGTTTAAAAATGAATGTGATGAAGTTTTGAAATGTTAAATCATTATCCTACCATAACACTATATTTCTGACAGGGCCTGTTGACCAGGGTAGTTAACCACAAAGGTTAGCCTGGAGTAAAATTTAGCATAGGAATAAAGGTTAGAATATAAACCACAAGAAAGACCCAGAAAGCTATTTTTTTGCACCTGTAAAACAAAGGAATGTCAAATTAATGCTGCTTAAACTTGATTCACACGCACTCCACTCACTGCTTCCCTCTTGTGGTAAGACAGCACACATTTTTGTGGGGTCAGTGTTATCCACCCTGGTCCTGAAAGCTCACTGCCCTAGTGCTTTCCCTTCTTAAATTAAGGCTTCTGAACTGGATCTCATCCCCTTCTTCATTGTAACAAGAGCATTTAGGCCTTTGGTTTTATGCCTTTTCATATAGTTGAACAGGTGTTTCTTGATTTGTATAATCTAAGGACTGATCATTTCATTAACTGTGCAATAATCAGACTGCAAACTATTGTCTTTTCACCAAAGCCAACTGTCCAAATGCTGCAGGCAGTAGCAGGACTGCTGCAGAATGGAAGTAAGCTCTCCATAACTCTGCTCTTTCCAGTTGGGAAGGAGTCGTTCGTTGTTGAGGGCCTGTAGTTTGGGTGTCCCCTCCCGCAAGACCTGATACAGGCACGGCCATCTGCTCTGGATTCGGAGCCTGGTCCGGCGGTCAAGAGTTATCCCTCGCACAATCTTTTTGGCCCGCAGCTCCCGCAGAGCAGGCAGTTTGAGGCAAGAGAAGACCAGTCCTCGACTGGGGGAGACATCAAGGAACTCCAAGGATAGGGACTCAAGAGTGTATGAAATGCCCAGATTCCGAAGTGGCACGAGAACATGGAGAGTAAGGGACTTGAGGTTAGGCAGTGATTTAGTCAGTGTCTGCAAAGTGCTTGGGCTTACACCTTTAAACACCCAAAAGTACTTAAGTTCTAAGGTGCGGAGGTGCTGAAACTGAGTTATCAAAGCTACTGATGTCTCTGACCAGTCAAAGTGGAGGCGCATCTTGGTGATTCGTGGACAGCTCTGGGCTAATCTCGCTAAAAGGATCTGGAAGTTATTGACCTGGTCCATTTTGGTAATGTTGTCCTGGTGAGAACTAGAACTGGAGTGGACCCGGAGATCCAGCGGCTCCAGCAGGGTGAATGTCCAGTTCAGATCTAAATGACTGAGGTCCCTGCAGTGAACATTCTCCAGCAAGTGTGACAGGAGCTCTCCCCACTTATTGCACTGGTCCCCCAGATCAAAGCTTGCCTTAAGGGTGAGCAGACTGGCACCACGAGAAATAAGGTGGTGAGTGTAATGGTGAACCCATGCCTTCCAGCGTTCAAACTCCCTGTTGGACACAAGTAGCCCTTCCTGTCCAAGATGGAACACCCCACGGCGAGAATAGTCTGCCACTCTCCAGAGCTTTCCAGAGCGCACTAGCCGACTCCAGCTGGAACACACAAGAGAAGAGTTACACTTATCCACCTCACTGAGGAATGAAAGCACATGGAGCTGACATTCAACAGGAAGCAAATTGAAGGGGAAATAATCTTCATCCGCCTTCAGCCGCCTTCTTGCACTGACAGGAACCAAAGGTCTCTTCCTCGGAGGCATGATCATGAATAGTTCACTTCTACAGCTCAGTGGTTATCATGCCTCTTTTGCCCATCTTCACTGAAGTATCTCCACCTGATGGCTGCTGAGACAAAAAAACAAAAAACAAAACAGGAGTACATTTTATGCTTAAGACAGAAATACAATGCAAAGACTTTTCACAACACTGAATTATTCTTACGTTTCCAAGAGAGTTACATGAAGTACTAAGTTCTATGTACCGGCTAGCTGGCTAACTAGCATTTACAGATCCCAACAGTTGGTATGATGTTAAAGCCTTACCTTGTAACGTTGTGAATTTCCTCGAAACCATACATTATGCGCTCAGGGGTGAAAACAGACATGTGCTAAATGTTACCGCGGCGCTGACAATGCGAAAAACGTTCAGTGTCTCAAAGTATAAACTACAGTTGGAGCTAGCCAGCCTAGCTAGCAAAGTAGATAAAAAAAAACAAACAGACGCTAGCAACGTAGCATTAGCTGTTCGTGTTCTGAGATACATATGAGACACGTTCAAACGTCACCTTCGGTGAGGCACTAAAAGCCTGCAGTAAACTGTTGTCCTGCATTTATTTTAATCAGAACGCATTTTCTGATAGAAAGTGTTCATCATAGTCATGCTAAACTGCTGAATAGCGTTCCCAGAGCGTCTCTGAAAGCTGAGAGGGGAGCGCTTGTTGTTCTTTGTAGCTACATGACATCATCAACATGCTCCAGCTCTACACTCAGCTGCAAACAGACATAGGGGGAAACTGTGTCTTTTCTTTCGTTTTTTCATCTTTTGACGTTTTTTTTTAAAATTATTATTATTATTAAACCACCATGGTTCTTGGTAGTTTTCCCTGCCAAAAATGAAAAAACACTTTAAGAGCCCTGTCTCGTCTCAGATTTTCTTCTGGACCTGTTGTGAAATGTTTCTGAATTGCTTCAGTTTAAAGCAAAGTAGCCCCTTATAGTCACACGTAATCTCTGCCTTTAACCCATTCACCAAGTGAAGCAGTGGAGAGCAGTGTGAGGGTATGGAACCTTGCTCAGGGGTATCTCAGTAGTGACACAAGCAGTCCTTGGATATGTTCGACCCCACAGCTTTCTGAATGCAGGGGCAAATCCCTAACGACCAGGCCACCATCTGCCCCCACCCCCAGAAAAAATCCTAGTAGAGAAAAAGTGTTGTAACATTCACATGCCCCTTAACCCTCAGATGTTCTACTCAAACTAGGGAATAGATTGTTTACTGTGTCATCTTTTCATGATAGAAACATGTCTTTGCTGAGGCTCTACTTCTCACCTAGTTCTCTCAGCCAGTTCTCTAGCACCACTTTTCATTCTCATTGGATTATCATAAGACATTCTACTAGTAAGAGATGAGCCTACATTTATAGGAATGTTTGGCGGCTGGTGGCCTAGTGCTTAGGGAGTTGCCTCTGTGATCAGAAGGCTGGCGGTTTGAATCCCAGGACTACCAGTGGCACCACTGAGGTTCCTTTGCATAAGTTACTGTCCTCACATACTGTTCCCTGGGAGGCCCTTGTTGGTGGCAGCCCCCAGCTTCACTTGGTGAATGGGATAAATGCAGGGAAAGCATTTCACATTCATTAAGCTAATGTGAGTTTTATACTATAACTTCACAATCATGAAAGTTTAGTATTTGACAATTTAACAGTTGCTGATACCAGCAAAGCCCAGTATTTTTCTAAATTTAGAAATGACAGAAACCACATGAATGGCTATCACAATTACTCTGAGAAACGTCCTGAATAAGCCCAACTAAATCCAAATATTTTTTCATTTAGACTTTTCAGCGATATACATTATTAATAAAGGAAACCCTTTAAGCCCACCTGCTTTCCTAGTAAACCCAGTCACTGTTTTAAGAAAAAAAAAATCGGCCACATGCCATAAATATACTAAATGAAACAGATACTTATTTTTTTTCATGTTCATCAGACATGCACTGAAGTCCACCTGGGTGGTACAGTTTGAAGTTTGTGATTGTAAGGTGATTCAAAGACAGTGGGTATGCAAAAATAATTTTAACACAGAGTGCAGCTTAGAATTGCAACTTACAGGAACACTGTAAACGCTACACGTGAGGTGCTGTTGTTGCTAAATTTTAGTTGACCCTGCCCAAAGTGTAAAGAAACCATATCTAAGCCTCCAGGTTTTAAACTGATCTCTTCATTAGGGACTGCTCCAATTCCAGCACTTATAAGTGCTTTAATATCTCATGAATATTACAGTTCCAATCAATATCTATTGGCAAAATAAAATCAAATACATTAATTAATAAATGAATAATAAATAATAATTTAATTAATTAATTAATTAATTAATAACTAAATAAATTTAAATATGTAGTACATTTTAAGGTTTGCAGAGTCAAGTGAGAAGGTTTTTTTGGTCATCACACACAAATAATTAATCAAAAAATCATCTTTTACATTGACAACTTTAGAAAACAATGTGCATTTGCATTTAAAGTTTTAATTAAAAACATTACAGAGAATAACAAACCTCTATGAAGTAGAATTAGTATGGTTTCATGCAATGGTGAATAACTGGAGAAACATAAGTACAGAATGTGCAGGACATGATCAGATTGTCAGCAAAAACAGAGGAGGGGCATGTGTGGCACAGTCATAAATGCTCGACCCCTACTTTGAGGAGGTCTGGTGGCTCTGATAGGCCATGGAGTTAGGCGGTGCAATAAGGCGTCATCGTATGGTAAAACACCTCCTTACCTTTGTCTTGATGCCCGAGGTGTCAGACATCATGCTGAGCTTTGTTTGATGTTTCTATGTCAAGTAGAACCAAAGTTTTTGTACTAATAAAACATGCAATAGTAATAACCGCTACTTGAACAAAAATGCCCACATTTATTTTGTTTTAGAAATGAACAAGATCTTTGAACCTGGAAGAACCTAGTGGATTGTTTCTGCTCAGAAGCAGGTGGAGGAAACCTGCAGTGGGTGGAGGGCCAGGAGTGCGGCCAAGTGGCAGTGGCAGCATGCCGATTAAAACACAGCAAATGTCAAGCATGTAGAAGAGCAAACAGCGGTTTTAGATTTTTACACAGTTTTTATTTGCTGAACTCACTTTTTATATATATACTCTGTTCTATTCTGTTCTATTGATGTTCTATGATGAAACATTTCTGTCCTGATGGCAGTGGTCCCAGGGATGAAGACCTAAATGCCTTAATGAGTATGAAAATAATCATTTCATTAGCCCTTTTCATTAGATCTCAAACCTATGGGAAATTTTGGACTGACATGTTAAGACGGCATTCTGTTAAGACAGGAACATCTTTTGGATGAATAATGTTCCAGCCATCTTTGTATGGCTCTCGATATTGTAGAATCTCTGCTAAGGTGCACTGAATCTGTTCTGGGGGCTTGTGGGGGCCAAAACGTTCATGTTGTTTTCCCTTTAGAAAACTACAGATGTAGTCTTTAGATGCAGAAAGACGTATTAATCTTTCAAGGACATCAACATCAGTAAGCCTGGAAAGGGTATTTTTAGTCACTCTCTGGTATGAGGAATACCAGCCTTTACTCTAAAGCCAGTAAAATCAGAACTTAAGAACACTGAGAGAGTCTGGCCCCGTGTTCACTGAGTGGCAGTGTTGATATAGGATCAGATTCCTCTCTCATTTAGTGTGACTTGACTGACACACTAACAGATCCACGATTAGCACTCCTACTCTGAAAAGCTTCCTGAATATGAGCCTTAAAGAGGGATGATAGAGTAGTCGAGTAGTCCCTGTTCCTGTCCGTAAAGTCATAGTAAATAAAAGATTCATCTGATCTTAGATCAACACTTTTACTCTGAGAAACTCTACAAAAATAGGCCCAGGAGTCACATTTGAAGTTATTTGACTTCATCTTTCAACTTAAATTCAGGAGCTACATGTTTTTTGTGTCTGGTTTAATGTATGGACTTAATTTAAGTTGGCTCAGTGTTGCTCTTATGTAAAAAAAAAAACAAAGAATAAAAAATACACTTCTGCAGAATACTTCATTCACAAATTTAGCACCTCAATACTCAAAACAGCTATGGCCTAGTAGCATCTACAAGCTTGATTGAAATACGCGCTGTCTGACATGCAGACAGTTTACTCCTCTGGGAATAGATACATTCAGAAATAAAAGTGAATCTTTTAAAAACAAAACTAAGGATTATATGTTTGTTTGATTTGTTGTTTGATTTGTTTTTTCATTAGACCAATATTGCCTAACATCGGAAGCCCTAAGATAATAACTATTGGACATAAGAAACTGTTGCTTATTCTGGTTTTAGGTGTTGCATACGAGTGGATTCTTCATAAATTATATACACTCAACAAAAATATAAACGCAACACCTTTGTTTCTGCTCCGATTTTTCATGAGATGGACTTAAAG
>JBBPDC010000019.1:3702743-3724935 GCA_037974485.1 Hemigrammopetersius urotaenia
ATTACACATACAGCTCTGGGGAAAAAATGAGACCACTGCAGAAATAATGTTTCTCAGGTTTTATCTTTTATGGGTGCAAGAATAGAACTAAACAGCTTTATTTTTTAAGACCTGCTGGCAATATTTCTCCTAAATTTCTTCCAATTAAAATATTGTTCTTTAAAGCCTAATTTAAAGGTAATGATGAATACATGAAAAGAAAAGAAATGATGCAGTGTTTACAGATCTGGATTAATTCAAAGAGAACAAATCTCTTCTTCACTCTTAAACAAAATGGCAATAATTACCTTTGATGAACTTCTAGTTGTGTTTTGGCATCCAACTGGTCACATTGTGAGTGGAGAGTGTTGATTACAGTGGTGTTTTTATACTTTTCCTCATTAAATAAGATTTGAATTAGGTGATCACCTAATCAGTTCCTCATCAAGCGGAATGAGGTGCTTGTGGAGGAGTCTAACAGACACTGGCATGGGATGGTTGTCATACTCATAAATTGCTATGGTCTCGTTGTATTCCGCAGTGGTGTATACATATATTAACAGTGATTGTTTTACAGGGGAAAATGATTATATAACTTGTCAGAAGGGTGCCAGCGGTTTAACAATATTGATTAGTCTACCATATAGAGCAAGGGCTCACACAATTGTATGGCCAAATAGTACTCACTAGAATGTAGGCCCCATGTTCTCACTTCTCACATGACACATGACTTTACTGTGTCACATGAGTTAATGACTCATTTGACACAGTAAACAGTTAGTCATTTCTTCCCAGCAGTTGCATATTCAGTACACTGTACACACATCTGCATGCCATGAGAAAATACTGGGGAGGAATTTTATCTGAGGCACTTGAGGTGATAATAGACTTCAGACTGTTCCAAGCCTGAAAATACACTACATAGACCAATGTACTGGAACACACCTCTTAACTATTGAATTCAGATGGCCCCTTACTTTCAGTGAAGGGTAATCTTAATTCTTCAGCATACAAAGACATTTTCCAACTTTGTGGACACAGTTTGGGGAATAACCTTTTCTATTCCATCATGATTGTATCCCAGTGCACAAAGCAAGCTCCATAAAGCGTCTTTGAGTATCTTTAAAAGCGCTCTATAAATAAAACGTATTATTATTATTTTTATTTTTTATTATTATTATGATTATAATAAAGACATGGCTGGATGAGTTCGGTGTGGAACAACTTGACTGGCCCACACAGAGAGCCCTGACGTCAACCCTATCCAACATCCAACGGAGATTGCAAGTCAGACCTTCTCATCCAACATCAGTACCTCATAAATGCTGTGCAGAATTAATATGCACAAATTCACACGGAAACGCCAAAATCTTGTGAAAAGGCTTCCAAGAAGGCTGGAAGCTGTTATAGCTGCAAAGAAGACCAACTCCATATTATATTTGTGTATTCGAATGCAATGTCATTACAGTCCTAGGTGCTGTAATGGCCGGGCGTCCCAAAACGGTTATCCATTTATTGTATTTGCAAAACGCAGTTTTTGTTTTGTTTCTTCACACTTTCAAGAAGAATATCCCTGTAGTTTTATTTGTAGTAGTATCCCTGTTTATTGTGTAGTTATGAATAAAATAATCTGTAACTTCAGACTCAAGGTTTATGAAACCAAAACGAGGTTTTTCTGTTCCCCAAAATAGGACTTCTACAATGTAAAAAAACATTCCGTTGTGGCACAGCGGTTTCTGACACTGTTTTGTTTTGTGTGTGTCAATCGTCTGTCAGTTTATTTCCACCCGTCTCTTTGTAAAAAGAAACCGTTAAAAATTCCGCCTGTTTCACGGGGCTGTGTCTCCGTCCACCAATCAGAGAAGAAAGTGGGTGTGGGTTTGATGATGCAGACACTAACCTCTTTAACAAATCGCGCACGACAACAAACGCCATACGTGGGGTATCCTTCCGCACGCAGGCAGCGAAGGGCACTAGTTCACACTGCAGGCTGCGATTAACTGTCCTCTCCTCCCCGCTTTTCACAGCATCGGCCGTTTACGAGCCTATGCAGGTATCCAGAGTCGATCCACAGCGGCCTAAGAAACTGGTGGTTTGTCCCCACGAGGCGAACATGAAGACTAAATTCATCAACGGGGTCTCCTCTTCCCCCTCCATGTCTCTGGGTTTACTGGTGACAGAAAACGCGCTCCAGGTGCAGCCCGACACGGAGCCCGAGTGCAAAGACATTCGCCCCGACGAGCCCGACCAGCAAACCAAGCACAAGGCGTATCTCTGGTGCAAAGAGTTCCTCCACGGAGCGTGGAAGTCTGTTGAAGAAGAAGATTTTCAGATCACTATCATCAGGTAGGCTGTTGTTTAGTATCTGTCCCTCCAGTCTGCATGTGGCCAAGAGGCTGTGATTTTACTCTAATAATTAAATCACCCATTATGTGCTCTTACATCAGTTGTGTGGGGTGCTGTATTTGTTCTAGTCTTTAAAACTCAATACTGGAAACAAGCAATCAGCTGTGGGTGGGTCAGGATGAACAGTGCTTGGTCTAGTCGGCTTGTATTTGTTATTGAGTGTTTATGACTATTTAATGATTAGTTTTCTCTTTTTATAAATTGCAGGGGGGGCCTCAGTAACAAGCTGTTTCTCTGCGCTCTCCCGGAGGAGCTGCAGAGTGTTGGGGACGAGCCCAGGAACGTGCTGCTACGCCTCTATGGAGCCATTCTGCAGGTGGGCTTCGCCATCCACACCAGTCCCCAACAAGCATTTCCATCTGCTTTGAGTTTCACTGTAGCTGCTGTAGCTGTGCAGTGAGGTAATGGTGGGCCATGCCTTAAACTGCCTTACCACAAGTCCACAGCCCAGGTCTCCCCCCTCCCCTTATCTACAAACAAAAGGAACGCTTTGAAACGCCCACTTGCCTGTGGCCACAGGCCATTGGTAAGGTGCCTGAGGATTCACAGGTCAATGTATCCTGTAAGGTAGACAGAGGATAATGTCAGATTTAGCTCTTTGATAGTTGGTGGGCCACACTAGTTCCCTTCCCCTCTCCATTCACATTCCTCAGTTTTGTTAATCATTAATGGGAAACCTGATAGAAGTCTCTGGACAGAGTTATATCTCACAGGTGAATTTATGCCTGGCACGGACTGAAAAATGATTTTACCTTTAATAGGCCATTGTGGTGTTTTAGTATGTGATAAGGGCCCCTCTTCAAATGTTGATTTGTCCGGATCTGTAGGCCATGAATTTTACTTGTATATTGTGGTCCGCCCCAATAATTAATGGCTGAAAGTCGATAACAGAAAGTGGACATGATTTTTTATTTCTCATTGACAATGGGAGGGTGTGTGTGTGTGTGTGAGAGAGAGAGAGAGAAAGTATGCGTCATGTGTTTGTCCGTCTGCATGCTGGTGATTGAATGAGGAATGCCGTATTTGTTGGGTGATGTACCTCCATGGCTGTACATGCGTGTCTTCTTTGCCGTAGGCTTGCCAAAGGAGCGTGCCTTGAGCACACTTGTTTCCAGGTGATCCCACCATACCAGTCACGGTACAGTATTAGATCCCCTGAAGCCACAGTATTGTCTTCAACCAAGTTCTCGCACATCATGTCAAAAGCTTTAAACCTTATGACATTGATCCTTATGCGCATTGCTCTCTTCCGAAATGTCCTCTGCCTCTGTCTGCTTCCGCTACACATGTTCTCGAAACAGTTAATAAAAGCAGTCAGCACAGTTTAGCGAAGTTTAGTCAGACAGCTTTTACATTTCTTGGATAGTGATCATTGGTCTTAAGGTGTTGTCAGGTTATATAAAAAGAAACAGCTCTTGTGCAACATCATTTCTGATATCATCCCTGATGAGGTGGTAGTCAGTCCGCATTCCAGTCCTCCAAGTCAGAGGGACCTTGGATAAAGGCCTAAACTGTGCTGTCAGGATCCAGATCAAAGTTTATCCAAGAGTGTATGTTAATAAATCTCTACATATTGAACGTAGCCCACTGTGATGGGCTGTAAAAATAGACGTTTTATTGATGTTTCCATAATTGCTTTTGCATCTAAAGACTTGGTGTTCTGCACCGTGGTTACCGAGCCCCTTAGATTGATAAATTAATTCCGACTAAAATGGCGGCTAATGGATTCTTGTTTTGACCAGTATTTGAACACGGCCTAGGATTCAGTCAGCCGGAATGTGGTTTTGATAATTGCGGTTATAAACCTGCTTAATAAATGCTTAACTCTCAGAGATCTGTCTTGGCCCTAAGAAAAAAAAACTTAGGTCACCATCTGGGAGACCCACACGTCTCAAACGGCCGGTCATAAATTCCTAGCTATTCATTAGTCTTGCTTGAGAATAGAGTTAATATATTATGGGATTTGTCAAAAGAATGTCCAATATATGGTACTAATAGAATGTATTGAATTATAACTGTCTTTTTTCTTTAAATGGAGAGTGTCATCTGTTGCTGTCTCCTTGTGAAGATGATCAAATGGCTCATAAAAAGAGGGAAACATGAAATCAAAACACTGTGCTCATGGTTAGTCTTTTGCTTTTTCTCTCATTGCTAGATGTCCTGTAATAAAGGGGAATCCAGACAGTCAAACAAAGAAAATCCCTTTCAAGTAAGTAACAAATGGGCAAATGTGGTTTTTTTTGTCTTTTTTGGGAGTTTTATGTCAGTCTCATAAATAACACCAACCTTGCGTATCTTATAGGAACACATTATTATTTAACTGGACAGATGAATGAGACTAATATGAGTTGCTTGTATGTCTCACTGCTTAACCTTTCAGTGACCTAATAGCTCATTTATTCTTCTGCATACGTGTTCCAAACGGCCATAGTGCATGACCATGATATTATTACAGGGCTTCATTTGCCATGTTGAGACAGCCCCTATATTTTGTGTTTGTTGAGTTTTGTTTATAATTTCAGCACATGGCTGATAGAGATCATTTGGGTCGTGTCATGTTTTGTGTTTTCGACTGCCCTCGCTGTGATTTCTAAAACCTTAAAGGTCATGTTCTTCCATAAACATATTCTGGACTGCCATGTTAGCTTGTGGCTACTACAGAGAGGCACTGTCTATCCACTGAACAGCCTGACAGTGTATTAAAGGGCTTCCCTTTCAATAATACGTTAATATGTTTATTCACTTTAGATGGAAATAAACTAGTCCCTGGGCAAATAGACAAAACATTCCTAAAGTGACATAAGACTAATTATTTTGGTAGTTTACTGATTTTAATATATCACCAATACTTTGTAAAGATTTAATGATAATGTGCTCTTTTATAAAGAGCGATGACTGGGATTTAGTGACCTAAACATACTAAACACGCTGCTTACTCCACTCCTGACGCAGTTGAATCGCATTACTAGCATTAAAGGCACGTAGTGAGGGATCCTATTGGAAGCTTAACCCGTCTGTCTGCCTCTGGATGTCAGATAGCTCGTCTGTCTGCCCTCGGTGGATTTCAACTGATTACTTTGCATGTTCTGTTCTGCATGTTCGCAACAAGAGCTACTTTGCTTACATCTCGCTTGTCTCACACCGCATGAGCTCCATGAGTAGTTTGACAGTCATTGCAACGTGGTAGATCTTTACCACGCGCTGGGTGTTGCTGTCCATTTGCTGCGGATCTGCATGGGGCACGAAGCAGTGGAAAAACCCCACAGCTGCTGCCCTGCCCTGAAGTCACATGATGACCGCTTAGTCAGAGAGAGAGAGTGAGAGAGCGAGAGAGAGAGTGAGAGAGAGAGAGAGATTGATTAGGCCAGTGAAGGAGGCAGCAGGTGTTGCCCAGGGAACCAAACTTCATAGCCAGCGATCCCATGGCAATGAAATATGGATGTTTTACAAGATATTCTGTCAGCCTTCATATCCTGCTGTTTCTTTGTTGCATTCTATGTCTCTTGACCAGTGAGAGACAAATTATATTGCAGTTGGTCCCCGAACATTCAAATTTTCACGGTTTTTAAATACATTGTCTTGTATTTTGAGACACATGTTGTTGCTTTCCTAGGAAAACATATTGCTCTTTACATTGTATAAATATATTAATGATAAACGGGCCGACAGAAGTAGTTTAGAATAATGTCTTGTGATATTCAGATATTTTCCTTGCTTGAAAGTTACCATTTTGGCCATTTCTTTTGTCATGACAGAGAGTATTTTGATGTACTTTCTCTGAAGCACTCAAGCAATGCCAGTCACATTTACTTAATCCAACTAAGAAACTAAGTTCTAAGTTCATCATCAGCCTTCATTTGTCACATACCCAGTTACATGCAGTGAAAGTTGAGGAAACAACTGACCTATTTTGGTTTTTACCGGCAACAGAAGGTTAGCTGTGAACATTAATTTAATCTCTAAAGGAGAAAAGGTAACCAGTATTAAAATCGCTAACCTTTTAAGGGAGAAGACCTGCATGAGGTGTTTTGAAGTTATTATTTAATGCGTGGCTCAAATTATCACTGGTTTGAAAAGTTCCAACAAATTTCTCTTGAATTGAGCTTTTCGTATTAAACCAGTCTGAATGGCTTTCTTAGAATTTGGGGAGTTCCCCATTAAAAGCTCCACACTTCAGTTCCTTCATCTCATATCTACTTAAATTAACAGCTTACATTTTAGTTTTATTGCAGTAACAAAATAATTTCTTGAATCAATCTCAAAGTTAATAAATCAATTATAAACCTGTTGTTAAGGGTATTAAAGATATGTTTCCACCAAAAATGGGTAGTTAAGGTAGGTAATTATTTACATAATAATTAATGACTCCTAGTACCTCATTTATTCAGTATTAATCAGTATTAACTTTTTGGGCTGAGGTCTTTCTCAGAAAGATACCAGTGCCATGCTTTCCTCTGACTTTGTGGGGATTATCTCTTTTGGTCTGAGCCGTGGCATTGAGTCATTGAAAGGACTTTGGTAGGACTATGCTTCAATCAGAAGCTGGCCACGCTAGATTATGACTGCAGCAGTCACTGGCACTTAGAGCACAAGCAAGATAAAAGGACTGAACTCTGTCATGAGTTTCCGGTACACATGTAGGCCACATACACAGACTTATGGTTAATGTGTGAAAGAGTCCACTTACATGTACCCGGCAGGCTACAGGACCACTGCTTGCACAAGGTTTGCTGAATGACTCATCCATAGCACAAACAGACTGATAATTACTGTTTCTGCGTCTTAAACCGGCTGTGTTGCAACACAGCTATGGCAGAGTGGTGGGAATTACATTTCTGTCTAAAGCTACATTTTGTTCTAATGTAATGGTATAATTGTTTTGTATTTTATGATGAAATTCAACAGAATTAAAACAATGCAAGTGACAACTCTGATTCTTTATGACAGTTTGTACACAAAAAAAGCGTTCCTCCTAGGCCTTCCACCATGTAATGATGGGCGATACTATTACTTCGCCGAGTATGATGGCACAATAACACACTTTAGCCATCTGATCACTCATAGACCACACAGGAACCTGGGTTCCTTTTTATTTTTATTTAGCTATTATGTACATACAAGCTCAGAAAAATGTTAAAAAGCCCTGAATTATCCTTTGCTGGAGTTAAATTTGATAATTTATCAGTTCATGAGCTTATGGTCTTAAAAAATGTATAAAAATTGTACCTTTATACTTAATGCTTTAATTAGGGATGGACAGATCATTCATTTTTCAATTCTGATACTGATTTCTTTACAGGCAAATGAAGAAGACAACATAAATAAGATTACATATTCTTTCATGGGCAAACTGGCCGTTTAAATAGAATAAAAGCAAAGTCTATTTAAATAATATGTTTATGCCACATTGAAAGTAAGAGGTAATTGGAGCTATAGCACAATTACAATGAACCCAAACCATTCGAAAGACAGAAATGCTATCATTAATGCTGATGAAATCATGCTTATTTCTGCAGTAAGACAGTTCCATGAGCATTCCACAACATAATACCCTGCTGAATGGGCTCTGTTTCTTTGCCTAATGCTCACAGTTAGGAATGAGTGACTTTTTACCAACTTGGGAAATGGCCAGGACAGAACAAAAGAGGAGGCGAGTCTAGGAAAACATCTTAGTACTTAGACAGATGTCATGCATTTCAGGTGATCAGAATTGCATAAGAAATTGATCACTGGCCAAGTCATGTTTATAAGGATGACGAGCCCAACAAACAAACAGGAATGAGCTCAGTCCTAACACGTGATCTGGATCATTTTACTAGATAAGAACTCGATTATTTTACAAAAAGAAAAGTAGTTTTTAATGCAAATGTATACATTTAAGCATGTATTGGTTGGGTAGCAGGGATGTAGACTTTGAGTGAATAACTTGGTTCTATTCTTTATTTTCTCACACTACTTAAGACTAATAAATGAACAACTCTGAGGTTCAGGGGGTTAAACTCAGTTATTCTTCATGGCCAGAGTAAACAATTTTACTGAAGCTATAATTGCTTTAATTATTGAAGTTGTTATTGTTGAGTATTCTAGAGTTTATGGGGAGGATTATCTTGTGGCTATGTGCAGCTTTTCATTGAGTTCTACCATGTGCTTGGACAAACTATGCTTTGATCAGAGCTCAAGTTAGTAATGTTACATAATTATGACCTTTGTGTTTTTCCCAGAATTTATGGGACCAGGCAAACCATATGTGTATATACACTGTTAAAGGCCGATGCCAGTAAGAGAACAGGTAAATGGATAAATATACTAGTCAGCTCTATAAACCTTAGTTATGTGTGAATGATTCTTTAATTAATGTGCATATTCAAAGCAGTCTAAAGTACTGGCTGGTATGGTTTTTGAAGGCAAATTTAGTGTCATCTGTCCAGTAAAAGGTAGTACACTTGGAAATTGTTTGGAAAATAATTAAACTAGGAGACAATCTTAACAACGGAAGCACAGATTAACCTAAAAAAAAAACGGATGGAAACAGGAGAGTATTAGCCAGCGTGTTTATGAGTTTTTGAATGGAGAACAGGTGCAAGAGGTAATGAATGGGACACGCCAGGACGAAGGTGGAGCAGGTGAGGACTTATCAGGAACAGAGGAACTGGCGTGGATTCTCTATATTTGGACAGTCAAGTTATATTCGTCTTTTTATAAGCTATCATAGTCGTGATCAGAGGCTTTTACCATTATTATTCTTCAGTAGTCTCATCAGCTCCAGACGCTTGGTTTACACAAAGAATGAATCTGTTTACAGTCAACACCTAGACAAGTGTTACTTACAGTTTTCAGTCTTGAAGGCACAGTAACAAAAACAACCTGTTTTCGCAAATGGTCCTGTAAAAAAGGAAAATGGCATAAATATTATCAGGGAAAATCAATAACCACTAAATGATTCAGTAACTGCAATAGAGCGAGAATGTAAGTTATATAGTTGTGAGAATGAGGAAGTACATTGGGTCTGACAAACAGTTCTTTCTGGTTTAAGGGGTTAAACTACAGAAGTATGCCCTTAAACTGCGAGCTCATCATTTAGTGATTAGTCTTAGAAGATTTGCTATTCAGTGACTGCTATAAATTACTCAGTAACAACTATGGAAGTAGCATTAAAGTCTAGGCTCACATACAAGTCCTTAAATACTACAGAGACTGAAAAGACACACAGAGACATTGCAGTATAAGATCTGTGTCTCTTTTCTGAGCCGTTTGTGTATTTCCTAGGGTCCTAAGCAGGATGCCTTCCCTGAGTACAGGGTGAAAAGGCAGACATTAGAGGATGTAGACATGCTGTTGACTGAAGCTCATACATTTATCATTTTATCATTTAGTAATTACCCTTTTAATATTAAATGAGGCCTGCGGATTTCACGCCTCAATACTTCCATATTGTTTTCCGCAATACGTTTCTCTTCAAACTTCAATACCCCTCAGGTTTCTTCCAAAGTGGACCTACGTTTAGAGGAAATGCTGCTTCCTTCCACACTGCAGGGCCGGAGCTGCCTTTTGCTCCTCGTGTTCCTGTTTTGCTTTGCTAGAGAGAACAGGATGTTGTTCCACACAATTACTAGTATTCTCTTAACGGCGATTGCCCAAATGGAGACCATAGTGCAAAATATCACATGAATCTAGTCATACACATGGCAAAAGGAAGTGAGAGCACCTTTATTAGACCTATTAGAGCCAGCGTACCTTATACAGCTTACACACAAACCAGAAGGCTTTCCTTCTGCACTCAGGAGAGAGAATGGTGGAAGAGCAGGTTGGGGGAGGGGATTCTACAGGAGTATTCCATTTTGAATTCCATTTTTAATGTTATTGCAGCTTGATTTGATTTTAGGCTGCTGTATAGAACATTTGTTCGTTTTTTATTATAATACGTGATTGCTTTGCTCCATAGTGCTTGCCTTTCAAAGCTGGCTTATTTGATTATCCTTGATATCGTCTATGTGAGTGACACAAAATGTAAGCCAGGCTGATTACTATAACTTAGATTAACAGCTGAGAAGATTTTCAAGTCAGAACTACCACATCAGCACTAATATGATACATTACATAACACAGGCTGTGGCCTCTAACCACAAATGCAGCAACTGTTCTCATTTATCAGGCACAAGACATAATGATTCTATCTGTATTAGTACAGTATTACTGTGGAGGAATGCTGTAATGAACATTTTCTTATTGTTTAAAGTTGTATATTTAAATATACTAGTTTTTCTTTTCCTTTTTTCAACATATCTGTTATTGGAAATGGCCATTGCACCACGACTGTCACCCTATAAATCAATTAAAAAAAAAAATTTTTGTTAAAAATTAAAAGCCCTTTATGAATCGGGTTAGTAGTTACTTTGCAGTTCTAGTGCTAAACAATGATTATGACATTTTCACTGCAGAGAGCTATTAATGTTGCAGGTTTCTTTTTTCTTGGGGTAAAAGTTTGCTGTTGTAAAGTGTGTATATGATTACTCAGTTAATCAGCAAAATAATTTCTAGTTTCATTGATTACCAATATCTATAGTCAGAATCAGAATCGCGTTTATTGGACAAGTATGTGAGCGAACACATACAAGGAATTTGATTCCGGTAGATGGTGTCTGTCAAGTACAACACTATAAAAACAACAACAATATTAAAAGATACAATAAACAATATACGGAGCAAATATAATATACAATAATAAATCTACAATATGAATACGCAATATGGATTTATATTTATAACTGTAAGATAAATGTTAAGAAATATATATAAGTACTTTTGTACATATATGTTTATACTATTTATAAATATAATATAATAGTGACAACCCTACTTCACACATGCAAGAAATCAAAATGCTATAGGATTAATGCTGCTTTTATTAGAAGATTTTTTTGATGGATGTTATTCCTCTTTATATTCAAAATGGTTACAAATGGACATACAACATATGTAAAATTCATGTATAATGCATATCCTTAGGTCACACACCATAAGGGAATTCTGCCTGTTTGGCATTCAAATATAATTGTCAGGTCTTTTTGAAAAAGCCTGATGTCATTCTTAGTTAACCAAGCACAATTGAAGACTGGAGCGGTTTGGCAAGCTCAGCTCCTCTCCTCACAATCGTTCGCTTGTTTCTTGGAGCTGTCGTTTTTCTCGCTGAGCTTAAATTGCTCCAGTGCTGCTGCTGAATTCACATGCGACCATTAGCCCTGACTGAAAAAGCTGCCATTTCATTAAAAGCACTGGGGTGTACTATAGTTTTAGTCGAGAGGTTGTTAAACAGAAACTGCTCTGAAAGGACTCATAGATAACTTGAATATATTTCAGTTATGTTCTCAGCGTATCCCAAATTGTTGAGTGTTGAAAAAGTTTAAATGGATTTGATTTTTTTTTGTATGGAAGCAGTTTTGTTTTTTATTTATTTATTTTTATTGCTACATTGTCTACATTCAGGGGGAACTGGGAATCCGACCCATTGACACAAACCTGTAAGCTTGTTATAACTAAGCCATATTAGTCTCTGCTTGTGTCTCTCCCTCTGTCCTACTAACCCTCCTTCCTAAGGATGACCAGTGTTAACAACCCCCAACTAACAAACACCCACTGTCTCATTCTCCAGGAATAGTCCCATGTCAGCACCAGTCACATGACCTTCCAGTTCTCCAATTACTGAGGCTGTTCTTAGTGGTGCGATTAGGAAGATGGATTGAGTGATTGAGAAGAATGCAATGCTGTACTTTTTGTTTGATGAGAGAATGTGTGTTAAATCATGTGTGCGTGTTTATGTGTCTGCAGGGAGCTGAAGCTATGATCCTGGAGAGTGTGATGTTTGCCATCCTGGCCGAGAGGAAGCTGGGCCCTAAGCTCTATGGCATCTTCCCCCAGGGGAGACTGGAACAGTTTGTGCCAGTGAGTCTTACAGTGTAAAGACAGGATCATCAGTCAGACAGAAGGATTGCCTGTGTGTGTGTGTGTGTGTGTGTGTGTGTGTGTGTGTGTGTGTGTGTGTGTGCGCGCGTATGCACCCATTTGTATATGGATATGTAAGCCTTACGTGTGTGTACTTGTGTGTGAGTGTATGCATGTGAAAGTTTTTGCCAGACTACAGTGGTGTTTAATTGAGAAGAACATCCAGAGTAAAATTATTAGAATGAAGTCATTTTACTATAATTGTATCGTTTCCATTATTAAGTATAATTGTTTTTACATATTTTAATCTATTGAGTGCCTTTAAAGTTATGTAGATTTATTTTGAATTACATGCTGTAATTTCTTATCATAAATCTGATGAGATAAGTTAGCTTTAGGTTGATGTTTAAACGTTTTGCATGACAGTTGGGTAGTACTGGATACATGTAGTCAAGACTATATAATGTTCTGTGACTGGAATTGTGGGGAAAAGGTGGCTAGTTATTTTTCTTATTTTGTTTAAGATACCTTCATAAGTTTTGAGGAATAGACATAAATGTATAGTGATCATGCCTGTCCCCTTTAATATTAATATGAAGCCAGCATCTGCAAAACAGCATTGCCTATTTGTCACTGGATTCATTCATGGAATTACTCTTGGCCCAAAAATGTTTGCTGATGTTATACTATTTGAAAAATTGATACATACCACTTACAGAAATAAAAAATGGAAAGGAAGAAACACGATGTGATGTGATGTAGCCAAGTGGTTTTAGGTAGTTTCTAGATACTAGATCGCTTATTCAGTCATTAAATCCACCAACCCTCCCGTCTTCCACAGAGCCGAAAACTTGCCACGGACGAACTGAGAATTCCCAGCATATCTGCTGAGATTGCTGAGAAAATAGCTAAATTCCACCGGATGAGGATGCCTTTCAACAAAGAGCCCAAGTGGCTGTTTGGCACCATGGAAAAGTGAGTGATCCTGCAACACTGACTTCAATATTTCAGGTTGTTTTGTAGTAGAAAGTCACAGAAACTACAGCACCTCTCCAGGGAGGCAGCTGTAAATAAGAAATATCTACCAGCATTACCTCTAGGCCTTTTATGTTACTTGCTCAGGATGACAGCAAAGCAGTGTTTGTATATAAGAGGTAGAAAAGTAGGAGTCAAATATACATCACTGATAGCAGAGGCTTTACCTCCCACTGGTAAAATGGCTTGAGAATGAAGTGCTACCATGATGAGTGTCAAATTACTTGGATTATTATGTGGGGTGGGTTTCTCATGTCACAGCATGCCAAACTTTTAACTGCACTCATCTAAGCCTTTTTTTTAGATTATATTCCAGCGTATCTACCTGAGACCTAGCAGGGACCATCCACAGAGCAAATAACCATGAATACCAGGTTCAGATACATCAAGAGCTAGAAGTTCAGCATAAACGGTGAACCGTGTCGGGAATTTTCAAGGTTTATGTTTAGGAGGATTTCTTGTTGTGGTTATTTTATCAGTGATGTTCTGTATCTCAAGATTATTCATAGCGCCCCCTTTGTGCCCCTGCACAGATACTTGAGCCAGGTGCAAAGCCTGACCTTTTCCAGAGACACGCACCTTTGTAAGTTTGCCCGACTGATGAGCTACAACTTACCTCAAGAGATGGAGAGCCTCAGGTAAAGCTTCTTAATGTATTCAGCAGCAACAACATATTCAGTACAGAAAGTTTATACACATAATGTTCTAGATGTAGTACTGTCATGACCTCAGACCGAATAGTTTCTGGTATTTCCATTTTCATTTCTCATTCCTGTAATGCATGTTTGCAAGAAAGGAAAGCTGCCACTGGTTGAGAACCAGACATTGCTTTTGCTAAAAAGTGAAACCTGCAGGTGTACTGAATGATGGCAGCCATCCAAGAGTGAAAAGCTAAACAACTGATTGTATGTGTAGGTGCCTACTGGAATCCACTCAGTCGCCTGTTGTTTTCTGCCACAATGACTTACAAGAAGGTAGAGCCAAAAAAACAGTGTTTTTTTTTACAGAGTCTTAATAATTTATAATGAGATGGGTTGGCTAAAAATCACATACGGTTTTTCCCCTACCTCATGTACAGTTCAGCCAAGTGTCAAAGTGTTGCTTGTTTTATGCTGCAGCCTTTAAGATTGTGTAATTAATACAGAACAGGTCTCTCTTGTAAAAATAAAGGTTAAAAAAGAACAAAAACCATACAATAGTTTATGGAAAAAGAGTAGCTGGGGCCTTCTTAAAGTCTTTGTTTGTGCTTTTCTCAAATTTTATAGAGAATTGTATGCCATACAGTGCAAGAAAGTCAAACCACAAACAGTCTGTTTGAGATGAACAGTCTGTTTGTGGTTTTGAGTGTGTTGATTTAGGTATGTAATTTAAGTAGTGGTGGATTTTAAAGCTTCCTTCTCATGCTACATTAGTTTCTTTGCTCCAGTGCAAAAATAAAGACTTCAGACACTAAACAGGCCTTGGCTGATTAACTACATTTTGGGAAGGGGGGGGACTGTAAGTCTGATTCTTGGCTGAACCATGGCTTTAATTATGTATTAAATCTTAGCATTAATACGACTGTACACAGGAAACATACTCCTCCTGAGTGGCCGAGAGAACATGGACAAGCAGAAGCTCATGCTGATTGACTTTGAGTACAGCAGCTACAACTACAGGTGTGTAAGTCTCAAAGAGCTGAATGTACATTTGCACAGTCAAGGCTAATGATAGGGTACAATTCTATTTATTTTACAAGCAGGTCTATAGTAAAATTATTTCCTAAGAACTGAGGTCTTGGGGGATGAGATCTTGCAGCACTTAACTTTGAAGAAACAAAGGACACAGATGGTAGTGTTAGTGCTGGTTGTGTTAGTGTGTTTGTGTGCCAAGCACTTCAGGCAAGACAGACCAGAGAACAATCTGCTTTCTCCTCTTGAATGGATAGACATACTTTGATGCCATTCGTCATTTGCCTAACTTTGCATACTCTAATGAAACAGAGTATTAGGGCATTGTGCTTTTCTCCAGATACCCAATGCATAGTGGTTTTGTGTACATGTGTCACGGTCTGGCCAGCGGCCCTCGTTATGCCGCTGCTTTTCTGTTTTTTCATCGTTTCAGTTAGTTTTCGGGCCTTTTATTTTGTCGTTCTGTTCTTGGGTCACGTGTCTCTTGTTTTCTTGTTTGTCTTGTGTTTTGTCTTGTGATTGTGTCATGTATTTAAGGTTGTGTTAGTCAGTTCATCCCCATGTGTCCATCACCTCTACTTCCCTGCCTGTGTCTGGTTTTTGAGATCCTTATTCCTGGTGGCCATTGCGCCCGTTTCTGTTTTGTTCTTGTTTTCTTTGAATGAACACATCCTGAGCATGAAGACCCGCCTGTCTGTCGGTTCCTGCATACTCCGAGGGAGTTCAGAGTGTGGGCTTCGCGGCCCCCACTCTGACAACATGGCTGTATATGTTGGTATTTTTTGAGCCTCTGAATCTTGCATATTTGAATCTAGTTTAGTGGTCTTTGTCTGTTTCCCTCCGCAATATCCCAGAGAGTCTGATAAGTTTGGAATGCTCGGGGTGCCTCATTTCTTGGAAGTGACTTCCAGAAATTGAAGTCTTTGGCAACCATCCCTCTTGCCAGTCAAAACACTTTTGTCAAGGCCCGTAACATTCCCACACGTGTCCTAACACAAGATGGATCAGGTTTCACCCACCATTCATGGACACTCAAGCTCAAAAATGTTACACTCTGTGGCCTTTGAAGGCACCACAGGGATTTGGTTTTTAACCACAAAATGGGGTTTGGCAAATAAGGACCTTCTGGTCAAAGTCTTAAGAAGGCTTTATTTTTTCCATTCAAACTGCTTGTGGTTTGAAAAATCATGCAATCGAACTACCAGGGGCAAGTGGCCTTTGTGTCCTCAAGATGTGTCCAATGTGTCTTTTGTTTGGTTTCCACAGCAGCTGTGAAACCAACCTCAAAGACTTACTGAGCTCAGAAGCTCTGCCAGATTAGTGGTTTGTACAGCAGCGTCTGTACTTGTCTTTTTCGGGGTGGCAGGATTTTTGCTTGGAATCAAAAAGTATATAGGGTAACTGTAGAAAAGCATTATTTGCATTATTTGCGTTTTCTGCATAAGCTCAAACCACTAACAGAAAACCTAATCTGCAACAGTATGCACTGGACATTGTGTAATGTGTGCCATTTTAAAGACTGTATTTTTGTCTTGCAGAGGATTTGATATTGGAAACTTCTTCTGTGAGTGGATGTATGACTACAACTGCGACACACCCCCATTTTTCAAAGTCAACACCAAGAACTACCCTACCAAAGCTCAGCAGGTATGAGATGCTGAAAGATGGAGTGTAGTCTTTTCAAGCATAGACCTACAGTGGGTGTAAAATATAATCTACCCCATCAAAATAGTCACATTTTGTGGCTTTTTAATTACTGCCTCCACATTTGTGGAGCCCTTGTGATATTGTCACATGGACACAATCCAGTTTGGAGGGATAGCCTGATCCAGGGAGGATCCTAGTAATACCACTTTCCACGTCTTGATTATAGACTTCACTGTGCTCCTGGGGATTGATCAACTCTTTGAATAATTTTTGTGTCCATCTCTTGACTCTAGTCCACAACCTTATTATTGAGCTCTTTCGACAGCGCCTTGCCACCGATAGTTGATTTAACTACCAATCAAAGGAATTCTCCAGGAACAACTAAACAATCACAGTTGATCATAGGTGGTGAGCAATGGACAAGGTTATTAGTTACACCTGATTCAGTTTACAAAGGAGGGGGGTAATTGTTTTTCAGTGTCAGTAATTCTTTTTTTTTTTTTTTTTTTTAACGGTTGCTGTCCCATCTTTGGATGTTATAAGCTGGAAATTTGTTTTTTTGTTCATTTTAGGTGGCAAAGCAACACATTTTGAAGAGTGTGATTCTATACTCACTGTAGAGTACTTGCTATGACTGTGTCATGACTTTAACTACATTTTTGAATGTCATTCCCTTCAGATGCGCTTCTTTAAAAACTACCTGTCAGAATACGACCCGAGTCTAGTGAACAGAAGTGAAGACGACCAGTTGAAACTCAGAGAGGACATGTTGGTGGAGGTTAACAGGTAACCATGCTTTATTGTCGTCTTTGACGTTCCACAGATATTACAACTGAATACATTTATGGACATTTTTTGCCTAATTTCAAACACACAGTAGTTAAGTCTTACTAAAGTCCTTTGAACTTAAGTCAAGTCACTAGCACAGGGGGTCACAGGGCACACACACAAGTTCTGTAATGACACTGGATGAGGAAGTAACCTGCATATTTGCATGTTTTCCTGCCCACAGACTATTTTCTACACCATACACCCACACTCACTTGGTCTTGATATTTCCACATTTTAATTTAATAAATGGTTAGCTGAATTTTTCTCTGCTCTCCTAAGCTTACTTGACACTAAACGGAGAGGAGTGGCTAGCTCAGGCAGTTGTAAATGAGAGCAGTGTTAAGCTTCCTCCCTTTGGCCTCCAGCTCACTGTACAGAGGCTGCAGGAGATTGAGAAATCATTCCTTGGCATGGATCCAAGAGTGACGCTCAGCCTCCTAAAATAGGCTTTTTTTTCCTCTGCATTCACATGTCCTTCCTTATGTTTAAATGAAACCATGTTTTTGACTCAGGTTTGCCCTTGCTTCACACTTCTTCTGGGGCCTGTGGTCCATAATCCAAGCGAGAATATCCACCATTGAGTTTGGATACTTGGTAAGCTTATGCCTAATGGTTATATTAACATGAAATATGCCTTTAGACTGTACAGTTACAGATTTTTGCTCAGTGCGTATGAACTGTGTTAAAATAGAAAGCACCTCTGTCATTAATGGAACACGGCTAAGTGTACACATGGCCACAGAAATGTTTGTACTGCCTGACAACCAAAACCAAATATTTGTCAGTTCAGGGTAACATGACATTAGAATTATGCAGTGTGTGACAATTCAACCAATATTTACTCCGTCAAGGTTACAGTTTTGCTGTCAGTATTATTTTTTAACTAAATAAAACACATTTAAAGGGAATATTCCAGGTCTAGGCAACATAATGGCAGACCAGTGTAATGTATTTAAATTTGCTATTCAAATTTGAGCTCCTGACATGTTATCATTCTTTCTCCTCTGCCTTTGTTGCCTCTGTCTAATATTTCCCTCCATTTTTTGCTCATTCTCCCTGCTCCTCCCTCTAGGACTATGCCATGGCCAGGTTCAATGCATACTTTGAGCTCAAGAAGGAGCTGGGAGTTTGAATGATTCTTCTAAGGACAAAGAAAGGAGGGACCAGCTGCTCTTAAGCTGAAAGGAACGAAGTAGAAACTGGCGAGCTGGCTTATGAGTTTACTAGAAAGGGGATGCTTTGCTGCTGCAATGGCTACATGGTGCTGCATGGACCAAAATCAACTTTCCATTACTGTGCATCAGGCCCGATGTGTTGAACAGTATGCATTGCTTCTCAGTGTTTACCATTTTAGGCTCCAAATATTAAAAAATTTCCGCCTGGTCCTGAAAGCTTTTGGGCAAATTAGAGAAAATGTAATACTAATGTCAGCAAAACATGAAACCACAATCAGCAGGAGTATTGGAGGAGCAGTAAGTAGGATATCAAACACTGCTGCACTAACATTTAGAAGCATGGCTCCACCAGATTCGGTGGGAATGTACTTGATCCTTAAGTGCTGTGTGTGGCATCTTTTATTGCGGTGGGCAATACTCAATGCTCTGTTATCTTTACAACCAATGTTAGGAAATGTGAATGAGTGGGGTTCAGAAGTTTGGACCTCGAGCTATAGAGCGGTACAACAGACCAAACTCTGTTGGCTGTGTGTGTGTTATTGGATAGTTTTACACTCATCCAACCTTTTATGTGAAATCTTATGATAATTTTTTGTGGTTGCTTTATCTCCTCTGTTCTGTACTTGTACAACTGCTAGTTGTTTTTCATGGCAGTAGGTCAATAGAGCAATATTATGTATCCTGAGGGACCTCGCCACCTGAGTATGTCAGAAAAGCTAGTTCTATTAGCTTCCTGGCTCTGCTTCAAACTTGTGAATATGTTGTTCACTGTCAAATGGTATGTTGTTATATAATCATAATCTTTCCCTTTCTATTTTGTTTTCTACCAACTGCTGCATTTACACTTATTTTCAGACTGCAAGGTGATTTTTGAAAATGTATTACAGTGTAATAATGTGAGACTGCACACTGCTTTTTTTGGGGATTAGTTTTTTTCCTATTCACTTGATATGTAAACTAAACTGTGATAAACAAAAAGTTTTTTATTTGCTTTTTGTTGTTGTTGTTTTTTTCTACAATCTGCTCTACTATTTTGGAGCATCATGTTTTCAATGTTTAGATGCAAATGTAAATGGATGGGACAGTATATTAATTTTGCTAACTTTTTGTGGGTATCACTCTGTGAACCAGTCTTTAAAAAATTACTGTTATTACTGTATGGAACTTTCTCTTTTCCTTGAATGGAAGATATGTTTTCTTAATAAGAAAGATGTGCCCTTTGAAAGGACTGAAATAATGTTCCATTTTCTTTTTCTCCTTATCAGTATAACATTTAAGTGGCCTGTTTCATTCCGGTTTTACATCCTACGCTCATATATTTAAAATATCTTAGCAGTTAATATATATTCTGCTAGTATTACTAAACAGCTATATGTGAGAAAATGAATTGATGCATTCTGGATAAATCATATCCTACCAGGCAAGACCATGTTCATGTGTGTAAAGAACTAAATTTTTTGTGCAGTTTTGCTATACGTACCTCTCTTAAAAAAGGAAGAGCCTTTTTCCATTGTTTTGCAAAGATTACCCATGACCTGTAATGCTTTGCTCAAAAACTATAAATAAAGTTATGCAAGACTATTCAAGTAATGTTTCACTTTCCTTGTTTTTAGTATAATGCTGAGGTAAATAAATAAAATACTTGATGGACTAGAAAAGCAGTATTTATATATTTTTGTATATACAGTGCTTTATACAGTATTGAACACACTTAAAAGTCAGGCAAATTCACTCCAGCCGCTATTTTATGGCCAACCATTATTTTTATTTTGTCTTTATTCATCACAGGTCTTTACCAAAATAAGGAAATAAAAATGGCAGATGTATTCCACCCTTTTTGACCATATTTCGCTGCACGTCTTTATGTCTGTTGGTTTAAGTTTCTACCAGCTTTGCTCAATGTTTGGGAGTAATTTTTACACTTTTATTCTTCCCGGCAGATGTGGTCCAGGTTGGTTAGACAGGTTGGATGACTCTTGTGGACTGCAATTTTGGAATAGCAATAGCCAAAAGCCCAATTTCATCTAGCCACAAAAGCTTATCCGACATTTTAGATGGGTAACTGATTCTGGCATTCCTGGCAAGCTCCAATCATATAATATTCATCTGTAAACACAGCAACGAATCACAATTAAATACTTATGCAAGCAGCATTTTCAGGCACTGTATATGCAGACAGGTGAGCAATGTAAGGAAAAACCTTTTTTTAACCACCACAAGTATCTAGGACAGCTTCAGCTGGGAACGGGTCACATATGATTTACATCTGATTTTATCTGAGGAGACCCAAGCAATGCCAGCAAAGTGCAGCATAACAGAGCCACCAGACTCCACCAGACTGAAGTATTCAGGTCTGCTCTTGGTGTAATCATTTAGTACGAATATAGTTAAAGATGACTAATTTCACTCCTATCCTCTCTGTGTGATTGTGGATAACCTGTTCAGTCTGATGTTCTGTATTGATATTCTCAGCCACAGTAACTCTAGCCATTAATAACCCAGTCATGAACTTTTTCTCAAAATCAATTATATACCTTTTCCTCTTGCAACATTGATTCAAATGTCACAGAACATGGTGAGATGGTAATTGCTTCCAGTTACAATTATGGTTTATTTGTTGAATTTAACATATATACACTAATCAGCCCTAACATTAAAAGCCTGTATCCATATCCAAAAGCAGCTCTGACTCATCGAGGCATGGACTGCATGAGACCTCTGAAGGTATGTTGTGGTTTCTGGCTCCAAGATGGAACGCAGTTGCGAGCTGGAGACTTCATGGATCAGGCTAATTTGTCTAGCACAGAATCCTGAATAGATTAAGAACTTTGGAATTTGGAGACCCTTTGAACTCTCAGTCATGTTCCCAAACCATTCCTGAATAATGTTTGCAGTGTGGCAGAGAACATTATCCTGCTAAAAAGGCTATTACCATTAGGGAATACTGTAAGTGGAATGTATCAAAGTAAGATCCACATGAATGTCAGGACCCAAGATTTCCCTGTAGAACATGGCCCAGAGGATCACACTGCCTCTGCCTTCTTGCCAAAATGCTTCCTGGTACCATCTCTTCTCCAGGTAAGTGACTCATGCACATCCAGCTGTTCATGTGATTTATCAGACCAGGAAAATGTGATTCATTAGACCAGGCTGCCTTTTTCCATTGCTCCACGATCCACTTTAGATGCTTACATGTCCATTGACAGGGGTCAGCATGGGTACCCTTGACCGGTCTGTGGCTTCACAGCCCCAAAAGCATCGATATATGATGCAATGTGTGTTTTATAATAACAAAACTAATTAAATATTTGATCAAATATGAACTTTTCCAGTCATTTGTGCAGGGGTAGTGATCAGATTTGCACAGCAATCATGTGCTGTCTGAATCTTAGAAGATGCATTTGCTTTTTCTAGCCCAGACTGGAAGGGTCTAGGACATTTACATTTACATTTACGGCATTTAGCAGACGCTCTTATCCAGAGCGACGTACATCAGTGCTTAAGAATTCC
>JBBPDC010000019.1:3734733-3765405 GCA_037974485.1 Hemigrammopetersius urotaenia
CAGAAGTGGATATATAAGAACAATGTAAGCTATGGGGGGCTCCCAGGTGGTTCTATAGTGAAAATGGGATGTGTGTGTGTGTGTGTGTGTGTGTGTGTGTGTGTGTGTGTGTGTGTGTGTGTGGAGGTGTGTGTGATTAATTATCTTCCCCGTGATGAATCCTGTTTATGTGTATATTTCATTGCAGGTGGTCAGTCTGATCAAGGATACGACTCTCTGTCCAAAGAAGAGGTGCGAATCGGTACAGGTGAGGAGCAGGATGGCTCTCCACATTTGAAGGAAAAGGAGAAGGTCTCCAGCCCACGTGAGTTGCACATCATGTTGTTTTTCCCAAAGCTCAGTGTGGAGGTGTATGATGTAGGCTTGAAGCTTCACTGCTTCCACCAAGTGATGTAGTGTGGTACTGCAAGTTAATAGTGGCTTTGCCCTCTCCTGTTGAAGGTCATATTTTACTTGTGCATCAGTGCACACATGAGCCACCTTTAAGAAGTAAAACTTTTGTTAAGCTAGTTTGTTGTGATTGTTGATTTTCAGTGAATAGTTCTTCCAGCTTAATTAACTTGTACTTATGTTCCATATTTTCAGTGTCTGAAACAGGAACCTCTGGAAAAGGGGACTTGTCTCTTCCACTTAGTCCACCATGTTCCTCAAGTTTGGAAAGCTGCACAGGTGTTGTTTCTGAAGCTCTTCCCAAGAGACCTAACTCACTTGACGTTTTTGGAGAGACGGTCATAAGGCCCAGCACCTTAGACATCATCCCAGGTCAGCTGGTAGACATCACTAGTCCCGTAGCCACTCAAGGGTGTAAACAAAAAGGTGCTGATTCAGAGAAGGAGGAAGATGAGTTAGAGGAGGTGAGGGGAATCTTGAAAGCTGCTGTGGACAGGAGTGCCAGCTGCACAATCACCATGGAGACGAATATTGGTATGGAGCGTGGGCACTGCAGCGTGGAGCGGAGTGCAAGCTGTGGCGGCGCTCTAGGGCGTTCAGTGACTCGAACAGGAATCGAGGCCGGCTTTGACCCTCTCTCCCTGTTGGCAGCCGAAAGTCAGGAACAGAGCGATGAGCTGGGAGAGGCAGCTGAAGCTCCAGCTACCCGTCGCGACCTAGCTGAGGAAATCCAGCTCTACATGGAGCACCTGAGCAGCCCCATCAGCCAGCGCTCCCTCAGCACAGACCTGCACAACCTTCAGAGCCCCTCGCCGCTTGACTCACCACGCCCAGCTGCACTTCTTGGGTCACCAGGCAGTGCAGGACAGCTGCGGCCGCAGCCCCGCAGCAGGCTGTTCTCTTCCCCCTCACTACCACAGGGACGCCCACGCCGGGCAAAAGAGACACGGCCCACCTCCCTGGCCTCCCCCTCCTCCCCTACACCCTCAGCCTCCTCCTTCTCAATGGACTCCCTGCTCACTCCCACACTGGACGTCTTCAAGAGCAGCTTCCTGTCTGCAGGCAAGGGTGTGGCAGAGAAAGCTAGCCGACTCTATTCCAGACTGTCCTCCCAAACTTCCATTGCACAAGTGAGTGAAGTTTATTTTCTCTTTGTTTCTAAATCAGTAAATATAAACTAATCTCAATTTTTATCTTTCATTCTACAGGATCTGAACTCTGACCGCATCAGTGTGTCATCAATAGGCTCAGGTGACCCTGACTGCTCCTCTCTGTTTGAGAGTGACCCCTCCCCGGACCCAGAAGGCCTCGCTTCCCCGCAGCGAGATGTCTCTCTCAGCATCACTCGGTCCAGGAGGAGCCCGCGCAGGAACAGCCGCTGTCTGGAGAGCCCCTCTGCACCCCCCAGACTCTTCCGCCAGGCCTCCCTTACCAGTGAGCCTTTATATACATATAGCTGTACTATACTATAGGTGTTATGCATATTGGATAATGAAATCTTTTCACATGTGATTTTAATGAATTTAGCTCACAAAATAGGTTTTTGTTTTATTAAACCCTGAGAAGGCGGAAAGAAGATTTGTCAAATAGTGATGATGAAGTTATTATGTTTCATATATTTGGTGTGTTTCTCAGACACAATATGTAATAGCCAGTTCTGAAAGGAAAGTGTGTGTGTGTGAGAGAGAGAGAGAGAGAGAGAGAGAGTTTGGAGAAAACAAACTACAAGAGCAAACATAAGCGCAAACTGCATTAGTTTTAACGTTAAGATTTTCAGAACATGATTTATGTTGATTTATGTAGATTTATAAAAAAAAAGCTTTGTATGGAAAAGATTTTGTTACCCCTTTACTACAGAAGGAATGTCCTACATATGCAGAATATATATTATATATGCAATAATGAAAGAAATCTATATTCTTTCTCATGTATTTGTTTGTGTGCTTCATCCCAGCCATTATATATTTATACAGTTTATTTTGTAGTAAGCAAAAACTGCCATTACAGGCATAGGAAAACAATGACTTCATATATTCAGACAAGACAAAAATCAGAGAGATCTCCTTGTGTAAAATGTAATACCATCTGATTTGTAGTTCAGTCCACAAGATGGTGCTGCAAAGTCCTTTTTTTCTGGTGAGACTATAGCTGTGTCCGAAAAGTGCACTCGTTCAATATGTAGGACACTATGTAGTGAATCAGCCATTTTGTAGTGTTGTCCGAAATTCCAACCGTCAATTTCACCCACTAGTTAGTGCACTATCTAGTGTTAGCAAAGTCTAGTGTTTAGACACTGTACACTACATGAATACACATATATCATCAAGCACTGCGGGTTACTTTTACCGTGCCCTACATAGTGGACAAGTGCATTTTTCTGACACACTGCGCACTACTGTTACCCGCAAAAGTCAAGAAGATGAGCAAGGTTCAGACATAGCTCATGACTTTATTCAGGTGGTGTCATTATTAGGAACATTGGGACAGTATAGCACAATTCCCATTTGAAAGTAATAAACTGTAAAATGGCATATCCAATGCTAAGCATCTCACAAACCTCACAAAATCATCATCATAGTAGAATCTTAACTCACATATTGTCTTTTGTATTATTTTAACCATAAAATATTATATATTACTATTACCCTTGGTGTTTTGTGTATTCGACATTCTCAATGTTTACCCCATCAAATCTGCCCAGTAAATAATTAGACATAGCTGTAATCCTGCCTGCTGGGGGTAACTGCAGAAATACACATGAATTACGTCTTAATCCCCAGAGAGCTTCTTTTGGGAAATCCTTGGTGATTCTGCTGAGTAACATCTCTGAGTGGAATTGACAGGGAGATTAAAGTTTGGGAAATCACCCAAGAAACTTCATTAAATATTCATTCAATTGCCTTTATATTCCTGGCTTTTAGAGAGCACTAACTACTGTAAAGAGAAACATATGACTGAATATACGTGTAGTTGATCAATATACAAAAACCCCTATACATGCTTTCCATAATATATTTACTTGTCTAGATTTGGGTCATTGTGCATCATGCTTGAGTAGGTTCCTGTTTGTATCCATCTGTAGTCAGTGTGTTTCTGCCCCAGTGGTTGCGGAAGTAGGCCAGCAGACGGGGCTCTGAGTGTGTATGTCACTGAGTGTGGAGCCTCTGATTTGGGGCTCTTCAATCAGGCAGCCAATCTTGTGCTGAAGTGTTCCATAATAATCACTCAGATCTGACGCACTTGTACCCAAGCCTCTGTAGAGGCTCTCTACTTATAGTCAGCTCAGAGGAGTATGCTCTTCTTGTGCTGAATTATCATTCATAAAGCAAGTTATCAGCATTCATCGCACCAGCCCAGCTGCCCTCATCTGAAATCCAGTCTGATTCTGGAGAACATTCTGAGATGAAAAATACACATTGAATGAGTCTGTTTGAGTCTCACTGAATTAAGAATGTGTCTCTTTCTTTTTGGTAGGCTCATCATTAGCAGTGGTGAAAACCCCACAGATACCCGACATATGTCCAGATTCCAGTCTAGCGCAGACACAACAGAATTACGCCATTGAGGTGAGTTTGTCTTAGCAATCTCAAAAACAACTGGCCCAGATTATTAAAACATTTAGTGGTCATCTCAAAATTCCAAATGAAAAAAAAAGCTTTATAGCAATGTATGACCAAATTGAAATATTATGGTGTTAGTTGACACCAGCAGGTGAACTTACTTGGGTGGTGTCCATGCAGGTGCGAATGTCTAGCTGCTCACGCTGTAACACGTGTGAGTGTCTTGTGTATGATGAGGAGATCATGGCTGGCTGGACCGCTGATGACTCCAATCTAAACAGCACCTGTCCCTTCTGTGGCTCACCCTTCCTGCCCCAGCTTAACGTGGACATCAGAGACTTGACTGACCATGGCAGGTAATAGTTCACGTTTGGTCTATTTTAGAGCTTTAGTCTAACCAAGACTATTGGGTAAACAAAATTACAAAGAATATGTTCAAACAAATATGCAGTGTTCAATGTTTTTTCTTCTGTTCAGAACTACTTGTGGAGACCTTCCTAGTTCCCAGACAGAAACAAATGATTCACAGACCCAAGAGGAGCTCTCACAGAGTAGTGAATCCACAGCTAGCCCATCCAGCTGTAACAGCAGAAGCACAGTAAGAGCTACATATTTCTTTTCAGTCAGTGTGTTGTTTTTGGTTTGTGTATTTTTGGCATGCGTGTATTAGGTGTGTATTAATTAATGCTCAGCATTTTGTAGCTTAAATCAACTTTATACTGCTGAAGAAACATTCTAATGATTGGTGTGTTTTTCTTCTGTGGCAGGAGCCAGTCACTGTGCCTTACCTTAGCCCTCTTGTGCTATGGAAGGAACTAGAAAGCCTGCTGGAGAATGAAGGTGAGCAGGCCATCTCCTCAGCTGCCATTGTGGACCATCACCCCATTGTCTTCTGGAACCTGGTGTGGTTCTTTCGCAGGCTGGAGCTGCCCAGCAGCCTGCCTGCCCTCATTCTCAGCTCCAAGCACTGCAGCCTGGACAAGGAGGTGAGTCTGGCATTGCTATTTAGTGAACAATAACCAAAGATTATTTGTTCTTAATTGAACCTTAAGTTAGTTTTTACAAAGTTCATCGCCCATGCCATTAGGATACTTGAAGTTCATTTTATTAAGTATGCTTGAGTATAGCAAGTATACGGACCATGTACTTGTAGTGTAGTAGAAAGTGTAATACTTCTTCTGACTAAATTGGAAGAATTGGAAGAACACTTTACATACTTTCTCCATACTTAGCAGTATAAGTCAAGTATACTTCACTATACTATTCTTAAGTATATAACATATAGTGTATAAAAAGTAAATTTCAACTATATTGCCTCAGTTTTAGTATAAAATAAGTATACTCATAGCACACTTAAATAAACTACTTGTTGCTAAGGGTGTCTGCAAGCTTGTGTTAATTCTGCATTGTGTATTCCTCAGCTCCTCCAGATCAGTGCATCAGAGGACAGTAAGAATGTGCTGGTCCAAATTCTGTGGGATAACCCCAAACTGCACCAAGACCCTGTTACTCCCTGCTACATGCTTTGGAATACATATTGTAAGAGTCTTCCACTTTTTGACTTCATTTGTTGAGACCTAAAGTGCTGCAATCATGAATATGTCATGTGTCTGTGATTCTTTTAGCTTAAACCAAACAACTGTGAATGACAGTAGCAGTTGTATGCAAACTTTTCTGTTGAAGTGAAAATATGTAAACATCCTTTACACCCTTCTGCAACTTTGAATTTAATTAAGGCACATTTTAATTTAATTTTAATAAATACAATAAAACATCAAATGCAATCAGTACCAATGTTATAGCATATTTTTTTATGATTTTTTATCTATGTTAACATATTAGAAAATCCTGTATTAGAAAATACAGTACATTTGGAGAAAAATTACATATTTTAGTTTGTTCCCTGCAAATGCTGTTTAAAAATATTTTCATTTAAACATAATAAAAGAATGTAAAAAAAACCACCTAATTGCATATCTTTTTTGTTTGAGTATACAACCTCATTTCCCCTGTTTATGGCTATCTTTGTTTAGCTGCAAGCCCAGCTTCATCTGCCCCTCATCTGGAGGAAGAACAGGCAGTAAGCCTAGAGGTGCTGCATAGTGTGGTCAGGAGCATTCAGAAGAATGATGTCTACCAACCTATGAGCCAGATACTGCAGCTTCTTGGCACCAGACTGGGATTTGTCAGACAACGGTAAAAACTTCAAGGAGAGGATTCACAATCCATATGCCTGTTTTATTTATCACTCCTGCTTTGTATGTGAGAAGAAAACCTTGTTTTAAATCTTGTCATTTTGTGTTCTTTTCCAGGAGCTTATATAGAGATATCTTGTTCTTGTCTCTGGTGACTTTGGGCAAGAACAGTATCAACATTGGTGAGTTGGCTATGTTGTAAAGTTAATTGATTTGTAGGCTGTCCACCAGTTACATTCTTACCATATCATGCCTTTACCCCATAGATGCTTTTGATCGTGAATACAAGATGGCATATGACCGCCTGACCCCCAGTCAGGTCAAGATGACTCAAAACTGTGACCGACCACCCAGCGCTGGTGTCATGGAGTGCAGGAGGACTTTTGGCCTGCCAAGTCTGTGATTTCTTTCGTCCTTTACCTCTCCTCTGTCTGTCTCACAGAGGAGCGGACATGGAGTCTGAGACAGGTCATGCCTAGCCAAAGAGGGAGCACCATATTCACATGATCCTGAGAATTCAGTGTTCTTAAAGCTACCTCTGGCTGCCAGGAGCCATGTAGACATTTCTAAATACAATCGTAGTATGTGACCAGTTTACAACTTGTGAACACTTTGTCTTGTTAATTAACACACTCTTTACCTCATATTTTCCACTAAACCCTTATCAACATGTCACCCTGAAACTCCCAAATAACTTTCAAACTCTTAGCTCCACTCAGGTAATACTTAGTACTGAGGTCATTGTAGATCAGGAGCAGTATCATTTAGTGCTCAGGTCATAGCATCACTCCCATTAGATCACATGGAAAGAATCATGGGGTGGTTTCGGGACCAGTAGCAGTGCAGTGATAACACAATCACATTTAGGACCCTAAGTAGAGAAGCACAATGAATAAATCCTAATGAAACAGCAGAGTTTCCACACATTCCTCTCTCAGAATTCCAGGGTCACTTGTAAATTGTCATTAAAAGAAGACACCTTTGTGTACATAGTCTATTATTCTGTTATTTAGAATATTTGTAATATAAAGGTATTTTTTGAGACTTGTATTGTTATAACTGACATGTCTCCATTTGTAAAGGAAATACCATGTAGTGCGTTAGAGAGTGTGGCGTCTGTGGTTATGGTCCTGGAGACCACTGTTGTATCTGTGAAGCGTCTTTTGAATAGGTGAGGTACAGAACTGGACCAAATCAAATGTTGACTCATGAATTGCAAGATTGTTTACATGGTGAGTGGAAAATGTAAATGTAATCATACTACTATGTAAATGTAATTTAGTAATGGGAATTTTTTTTCCTACTTTTGAACTGAGCAACCAGAGCAATGCCTTATGAAATGGCAAATGAGCTGCAGACGTATATTACGGACACCAACTACAGAAAGCATTTTCAATTCAAGAGATATTAGTGATCACAAATCTGGAATGACACTGATGATGGATATTCTCTTGTCCAAATCAGTCAATTGAGATAGTTTGGAATTTATCTGAATAATTCACATTTTAAGCATTAATATAGACAACTTTGCATCATATTACAGAGCTTAATGAAACACTAGGTTCCAATTTCACAGTGCACTGCTTTCGGTATGTTTGTCGGTATGTTTATTTTTCTTAAAACCACTTCATGTGCAACCCAAAATACATATTTATCTAAACATGGGCTTGTGGAAGTGGCATTGTTTTAGCCCTGCTATTGGTCAAATCTAAACACTTTACTAGTATAGTTTTTTTATGAAATGGCAGTTTTCTGTCTAACTTATGATTCTAGTATTATCATTCATTCCTATTGTAAATGTTCTGCTTTTTTATTGTTTCTATAAATTGTTTACGGTACTATTAGAAATGGTACACTAACATGGTACTTGAGATGAAATACACAGAGCACATGAGCACTTAAGTCAGTTACATGAGGGTAATGAAGTGTAAAGCGACAGCAGATCTATTTTTAAAAAGCTTAATCTACCTTTGTTCGCTTGGTAGCATTAGTTGAAGCTACACTGACTTTATTAGTATCTGCACTGTTACTGTTCTTTATTAAAATGCTCTTAAGCGAGCAGTTTGCTATTATAACCCATAGTTACTGAACATAAAACCATGCAGTAAGTGCAAAGATTATCATGGCTGTTACAAAGGAAATAAAAAATGCTAAAGAAAATGTCTCCAGACAGTTATAGTTTACTCTGTTTGACCAGATGCTGTGCAAAACAATAGAATTAGATGTTCACATATTGTCATTGAAGTTTTGGCTTTCTTCTGTTTCCTATACTCTAGATCTTGGCACAAGAGATGAACATTATGGCTTTTAAGTGACAAGCTAATTAAAAACAGTTAACCATTTTCAAATCTAACATAAAACATTTCATTATTGTTGAAAAGTAATGAAATGATTTCTGTGTGCTAAAGTACTGTTATGGATGGACATGTTTAACACATATCACTTCATGTGTTGTTCCTGTTTATATTTGTAAATTCCCAGATCCAGCCAGGGTCTGCAGAAGCTGTTTATAATTGTAAATAAACTCACTCAAACAGCCACTGGTGTCTTTATGCTCATTTATTAGAAATAGATTGAGATGAATGAGTGAAATATTCATAGGATCCAATTTACATGAATGATAAACTGAACACCTTTCATCTGACAGAAAAAAAAACAATGTGTGCAGCTCACTATAGTTTTGTTTCTTTTAATTTATCCCTTGAGCTGCATAACCTGTTTCCTGGGGGACTTACAACCCTTAAGACTTTTATTTCCCGAATATATTAAGAAGACTACTTTCATGCAGGTGACTATTTCAAAAATGAAAAAAAGAAAATGTATTTTACATAAAGCACAAATTACTTAAACTGTTCTAGATATGTTTCTCTCTATATGTAATATTCCTTTTTACAAAAATGATTGCAGTGTGAGTGTAAATGATGTCATTTACAGTAAGCACACAATTTCTCCCATTTTTACACACATTTGCAAATTCTTACAGGATCAGACAGGACAGTCACGATGCAAAACGTGTCTCATAAGAAGCAGTTCATAACATCCATAACATTCCACCTTTGGAAAAAATCTTGCTTTTGCCTGATTTCATCATTAAAAAAGATACGCATAATGATCACAACACAGAAAATCCTTTTAAATGTCCATTTCATCAGACCCTGTATTATAAAACATGAAGCATTTGCAACAATGTCATCATAGTCATTTAAAGGAATTGTGCAATGTTTTAGCCATTTTGTTAAGATTTTTGAGTAATGCAGGCTGCTAATAAGATACTGTCCTAAAATTACCTTCCATAGGTATTCGATAAGATATATAATAATGAAGTGAAACTGGTTTTAATAGTTAATACACTGTGTTTGCTAAGTTTGTTTTCTGTGTTATTGCAGTTTTACATGGAATAGTACAGGACCGTTTTTACCCCGGAACTAGATGCTGTTCTCGCCAGTAAACCACATTTTTTTGTCATAGTATGGAATGTATGCATTTTACCAAAAAAACATTCAAAATACATATTTGGTAGATAAAAAAAATGGACTATTCCTGTCATAGTCACCATAATATGGTGAATACTATAATTATGTTGTCCATACATAAACACACATACAACTACCAAGCCATACAGTCAGACATTTATAACAATAAGACTATTTGTCTCTGTGTTGAATTTGTTTAGGACATGTTGATGGTTACTAGAAGATTCTAAATTTTCCTGTGTGCTGGTGGGTTCAACTTAAGTATATATTCACCAAGAGGAATGTGTTACAGAACATTTCACTTTACAATGATGCACTGAAAATGGTGTCCACAAATATCAGCCAGCATTGAAGCTTGACTGAAAGGCTTAGCCCAGCTACTGTATAAACCTGTGAGATAACTATGTGTTGAATATTGCACAGTGGAGTAACATTAGCCATCTAACTTGTCTCTGGGAGCATACATTGCATTGCATACATTTGTTGTGAACACATCAGCAGTGCTTGTACTGTTGCTCTCCAGGTCTAGATACAGTGTTACAGAGGTTAATCAGGACATCACAAATAACCAGGAGTGGACACTGGTAGTCACAGTGCTGATCAGATGGACACTGGACAAACAATGATACGGTCCTCTAGCATGACACTCAGCACCAGGAACACAAAGTACAGCAGGAACATGGTGAGGCCCAGCATTTTGTTCATCCTCCACTTACAGACAGCGATGGAGATGGTGACAAACAGAAGCATGAGGAAGAGCAGCACGATGGCACAGAAGAGCCCATTGCTGCTGACAGCCACAGGTGCCAGCCCATGGAATGTCGAATATATCAACCAGGGTACTGGCAGCCTTTAAAGTGAAAACAAATGAGAATACAAATAAGATTTACAACAAATTAAATCAATAATTAAATGCATCGCTCCCCAGTGCTGCTAAAAATGAAAGCTGGTGGCTACCAGTTAGCATTAGCTAACATTAGTTAGCATTAGGGATTGTGCCTAATGAAGCTTTCAAGCTGTCGTGCATTATTAGCTTGAAGGGATTTCATGTGTTTGCTGTTTTTGAAGGAGCAGTTGATGCAATTTTCAAGATAAAATATATAGACATAAGTATTGGGACATACTTGTTTTTCAAAGTTTGTAGTTTAACTACAGCTATGTAGTTTAAAAACAACATGCACATCTGTACAGCATCTACAGTGGACTCAAAATGAAGTGTATATTTTTTGGGTCTAAGTAACACAGTTACATTTTATCATGCTATTGATTTATCTGTATTTTTAATATATGGCAAGGCATGTCACACTATATATAAATATTATAACAATATTAGCAGTTTGTTGGAACAATTACAGATATGAACCCTAATTGAGGGTTGATTAAATTATATAAGGGATATGTTTGAATCATAGTGAGAAAAATGTTCAGAACCAATAAAAACAGTTTGTTTTTTAAGGCAGAATCACAAATACTAAGGCCGGAGCACAGGCAAGACACACCATAATCATGAGACAGTCAGAAGCAAAAAAAAATCAGAATCACCAGGCAAAATGACAAACCCAAAAATACAGGGTCAGTACGCAGTCAGAAAATAGAGAGAAATCGCTTGATATGCTAGTCAAGACATAGACAGTAGTTCAACAGAAACGAAGGTCTACATATACTGGTGGTGAGGCTAGTATTTAGGTGAACCTAAAAACATTTGTACATATCTTACAGCAAAGACCTGTATAGCACTAATTTCAACTATATTTCATTGTTCTGTTCACTGTCCTTTACCTGGTATCTACCACATTTTGGCTGGTCTGGCTGACTTACCCTACAGTTATGTCGAAGATGTTGCTGCCTACAGAGCTGGACACAGCCATGTCTCCCAGGCCTTTACGAGCCACGATCACGCTGGTGATTAGGTCAGGGATAGACGTACCAGCCGCCAGAATGGTGAGACCCATGATCTCTTCAGAAATGCCAATGGTCTCACCCACCTTGGAGAGAAATAATATTCCACAGTGTCAGTACCTTCTTAGATATCTAGAAATTATGTAAAACTTGTTGTGATGTACTGTATTATTTGAATACAGAAGAGTGCTGTAAATGGTGGTACATTCTGGGGAATACAGGTCAAGCTTGCTATCAAAATAGATTTTTTTAAAAATTTTAAAAGATTTTTGTTCAGTGACCATGTTAAGTTTGTTTAACATACAGTTTATTTAATGTGTTATTTATTTAAGGTCCCAATCAAAGTGCATTTCTGACTGCTTAAACTCTCTGACATGTTTCTCAAACCATTCCTCTGCTTGCTTTCCTACAATAGTGCATTCTGGTGCCATCTTGTCTCAAAACCAGGTAAAAGAAAATGTGATTCATCAGACCACACTATGTGCTTCCACAGCTCCATGGTCCAAATTCAATGGCCACATGCCAACTGTATGCTCATATTGCCCTTTCAGTAGTGGACAGGGTCAGCATGACTGGTTTTTGGCTACGCAGCCGCATCTACAGCAGGCTACAATGCTCTGTGTGCTCAGACATCTTTCTGTTATAACTAGCATGAACTTTTGCTGCAATTCGAGCTACAATACCTCTTCTGTGGGCCCTGAGTGACATTGACCCTGTCGCCAGTTCATTAGTTGTTCTTTCTTGGACCATTTATGGTAGATATTAACCACTGCATACTGTGGTATCTATACCACTGGTCAAATTTTACTCCATTACAAGTGAAAGTCGTCAAAATTTTACTGAAGTACTTGCTTTTAAAAATACTAAAAATACTAATTTTCTTTCACCACATTGTTGCATTATTGACACAACACATACAATACCTAATGCCTAACAAAAACAATCACGTTTCAGAAGAAGGGGAAAAACATCCACTTTCAGAATTAAAAGTAGCAAATAACGAGATCCTTGATGAAAATGTAGTGAAGTGAAAAGTATGATATTTGTCTTTCAAATGTAGTCAAGTGAAAGTCATAAGACTACTCAAGTGAAGTACAAATACTCAGAAACTCTACTTAAATACAGTACTCAAGTAAATCTACTACATTACTGTCCACCACTGCAGTAATCTCCTGTCATTGTAAGGAGATAATCAATGCTATTTACTTCTCCTGTCAGTGGTTTTAATGTTACAGCTGATCAGTGTGTATAAATGCACTTTACATATTGATATTCCCACCATGATGCAAGAAACTACGACATCACAAAGTGTTACATTAAACCATTTTTACAATCTCAGCGACTGGCGTAAGCGCACATGAGTTACGTAAATTGACACTCCTGGTAAATTGTTCACTGTGTGCCAGTATGCATGGGCAATCAAACATTTGCTACTGAAAGATAGATAACTTGATTGTGGGGTTTGCCTATATCTTTACATGCTGCACTACTTAATGTAGCAAAGGTGAGGGTGCTCAGATTACTGAGGGTGCAGATTAGAGCTGTGCATCAAAAATGCCAGAGTGCAGAAAAAAACAATAAACACCCAGATATCATTTAGGAATCTGTAGAAATCTGTGTAGAAATAAGTCAAAAAATGTATAGAAACCTACATTTGGAATTCAACTAAACCGGGTAATGACCCTGGTGGCTTTCCAAACTGACCTGATGCGCCCACCACACCATGAGATAGGAGAATATAGCAATCCACACTATGGAGCCCAGGAAGGTAATCACAAAGAACTTCTTGGATGCCTGTGAATGAGCAGTGAGATGAATCAGAACAGAGAACAGAGAGGTCATTCCGCTGCCTCGGTCTGCCCTGAAATTACTTAATACTTCAGTAACACTTTGCATCTAAATGATTGAAATCAGTTGAAGCAGAAAGAGGCAGTTTTGCATTATTCAAACAATGTCATACAAGCTAGCTTTGACTCATCGTAAACCACTTTGAAGCATTTCACTTCCACCACAAGTTTGCAGAGATTATACGAAAAAGTGGCTTTACAGGGTTTCTGACGTCTGGTACGGTGAGCCACAGAGGGAAAACGACAGGCAGCAGGAACAGGTAGGTTGCTTGTTTGCGTCTGGTGTCTGGCCATTCTAAGGACAGTGGCTCATCACACTCTTCATCCTCGGCCTCCCCATCGGCATCTTCTTCGTCTTCGTCATCATCGTCATCATCATCATCACTGTCCTCATCACTGTCTTCCTCACTGTCGTCTTCCTCACCGTCATCAGACCCCCCAGACCCTTCTGCGCCCCCTCCTTCTGCAGCTGCAGCATCTGGCTCCTCCTGCAGAAAAAGTGAGAGACGGATAGAGGGATGTGTGAGAGCAAGAGAGAAAGAAAGAGAGAGAAAGAGACAGAGATGGAAAGTATGAATGGCTAAGACTAACTGAAATAGCAGAGAAGAAAACTCCACTAACATACTGAAATACATGCTGTAAGAGATGGAACACCACCGTCAGGTTCATGGCATTTTAAAGAACTAATTAGCTGCATAAAGGCACAGAAGTTTTTTAATGTCTCTGTTTCTTCCCAGCTGCTCTTGAAGCACAGGAGTGGGCCCACCTTCTGTCCTTCTGCCTTCTCCTTGCTGCCGTCCTCCTTGGAACCTGCTGGCTCTTTAGAATCTTTGGGCTGGTCAGCTTTGCCATCTTCACCTGTGTAGTTTCACAAGATACGAAAACAAAACCAAGGTGCTTGAAATGTCCTCGGCTACTACTAAAAATAATTCTCAGATCAAGAGTTTAACAATAAAAATCCCCTTATCCCAAATCAGCCACTACACATCTTTAAATGTGAAATGAAAACATCAAGTCAGATTTGGCTGGAATTACCAATGCTGTCATTAACAATAACAATGAATGAACATTTTTATTTTGATTTGGTCACACTGGTAAGGTCTCCTATTTGCTCAAATACATGCTACAGTTTTGCTCTTGCACTGAATCTGCCATTTTTATTCATATTTGGGGTTTGTTTGTTTAATTGCATTTTATTAATTATTACTTTGTTCTATTTCATTTTTATTATGTTTTATCACGTCTTTCAGTGAAGGAGGGCTATATAAATAAAATAATTATTATGATTATTTCATTATTATTACATTTTTTTGCAAAAATGTACATACACCGATGGGCCATGACATTAAAACCACTGACAGGTGAAATGAAAAACATTGTCTCATTACAGTGACATCAGTCAATGGGGGGATATATTGAGTACCAAGTGAACAGTTTTTGAAGTTGATTTGTTGGAAGCAGGAAAAATAGGTAAGCATAAAGATCTAAGTGACTTTGACAAGGGGCAAATGATGATGGCATCTCCAAAATGACAGGTCTTGTGTTGTGGTCCCAGCTTGCAGTGGTCAGTACCTTCAAAAGTGGTCCGAGGAAGGACGACCGGTGAACCTGTGACAGGGTCTTTGTCAAAGGCTCTGTCTGGTACCATTCTGGAGAAGAGCTACGTTTACGGCATTTAGCAGACACTCTTATCCAGAGCGACGTACATCAGTCAAAGCTACTATATTGCAAATTGCTGAAAAAGTCAATGCTGGCCGTGAAAAAAAGTCAAAACACACAGTGTTTCACTGTTTGCTGCATAAAGAGCTGTGTAGCTACAGACTGGTCAGAGTGGCCATTTTGATCCCTCTCCACAGCTAAAATACATCAGAATTGGACCATACAGCAATGGAAGAAGGTGGTCTGGTCTGATTAATCATGTTTTTGTTTACATCATGTGGATGGTCGGTTTGTGTGTGCCACTTACCTACAGAAGCAGAACATTGCTTGGGCAATGTTCTACTCATGTCCATGTTACTCTGACAAAGACCACCTACCTAAACATTGTTGCAGACCAAGTATACCCCTTCATTGTAACAGTATAGATAATGGCAGTGGCCTCTTTCAGCTGGATAACACACCCTGTCACATTGCAAATCTTAACTTGTCTGACTTGTCCATACCTCAATGAGTCAGAACCGTTTTGGTGGAACAGGGAGGGCCTACACAATATTAGGAATTTGGCCTAACATTATGGCTGATCGGTGTATAGCCAGCTATTTTACTTATAGCATTTTAGTTTCGCCCAGTTTTTTGGTCCAGAATGAGGCATAATAAACAGCAGCAAATCAGAACAGTTTTCACTGAAATATATCGGTCTTACAGTAACTAAAATAGCTTTAATGGTCATGTAAAATACAGGCTGTGAATAAATGGTAGAAAAAGAAACATAAATGTTATAAGGGGACCTCAAAGACAAAGTCTAAAGCAAATGAGATAATTGTAGTATATGTGCCCTAAAATTGTTTCCTTTCTGTGTTCCTTTCATTCTTTTTCTATTACATTTTGATATATTGACATGTTTTCTATCTGACATCTGAACAAGAACATTCTATTTTTCTTTTTTGGGGAATATTGTACGACATAAAACACAAATGTTTGTTTTCCTACTTTTACAAATGTTTTTCCTTTTATGAATTGTACACATTTATAAATCTTAAGCCTGTTTGAGATTATTTATAACAACCTGAAGTGGTCTGAGGCATGTTTCTGAAAATCTTGCAGCTCCAGTGCATAACTTTCCACTTTGAAACTTTAAACACCAAATATGTCTTGGCAGATTGACTGGATTTGGGATAAAGGGAAAACTGCTTCTTAAAGAAAGCTAAAGGTGCTCCAAATGGAATAACATCATCATATCATTTGGCATCTACTTCAAAAGCCATTTCATTTCCTCTGTGCAAGATAATCCTCATTGATCCTGAGTCTCATACTTTATTCATGAACTGGAGCTTGATCATTATGGCACCTAATGTGTAAAGAAGCTCTTGGGTCCAAACAATGGCCGAAGCATGGAATGTGGGGTTGTGTATGGAGAGGACAGGCGTGCCAGACTACTGGCGCAGTGCCCTCTCTCTACACCTTTCATCCAGGTCCCAGCTGGTGTACTGCTGCTCCTGCAAGTGCTACATTTAAGCAGCGGCGTGAATATGCAGTAACGCTCACCTGTGAAATGGGACAATGCGCTGACCTGTGGACAAAGGTCTCTGCAAACATATTCAGGCACTGTGGACAAGGACACACTAAGATGGCATGGTGGAATACTAGAGCTCACCTTCGCCCGATTTTTCCTTCTGTTTGCCCTCTACCTTCCCCCTGGCCATGCTGTTCAAAATCTGAGCCTTGTCTTTAAACTTCACTGTAAACCAAAAGAAGTAGATTATACAGTCAGGTGTAGATTTATAGGCACTCTTGGACATAGATAAACAAAGACGCTGAATAAAATAGACAGCACAGATAACATTAAGCTAAAAACATGGGAAAAAACATGCTTTTATTCTAATACTGTACATTGTGCAACAAATGTTTTAAAGAAGGCATAGTAATCTTTAAAACACCTGTGATACTTTTAAATGGCAATTTAATTCTTCTCATTTATTTCTTTTATGGGCCCCATTACCTGTGCTTATTCTAAATCAGGGGTGTCAAAGGGCCGTGGTCCAACACATTTTTGGTGATTTCCCTGCTCAGACACACCTGGTTCACCTCGCCAGGTGATTGCCAGGTTTAGTGAATGTGAGCAGAGCCACCATCAAACTGTGCTGGACCTCCAGGAGTTTGACACTAAATGAAAGAGACTGTACAACATATGCATTCAGCCTAAATTTAAAGCTGCGTCACCAGCCTGTTTGAAATTTAACATGGTTGTAATATCACAACCACAATCGCATAAGACTGTCAATTAGCAGTTTTAGCACCTAGCAGTTTAGCCCACCCATTCATGCCAATGAGATAAGGAGTCTTATCACTGTAGCAGAGTAACTGGAATTGAAGGAAAATGTTATGCTGGATATAGGAAACCAAACTGTTATTGTGACAAAATTGTGTATCTCCAAAAGAATCATTTCATGTGAAACAGAAAAACAACCTTAACCTAGGCTGAAATCCTAATATAACAAGAATTTAGTCCCTTCTGTACCATTTATATTGATACATTCTACCACACAAATGTTAACACAATGTATCCTGAGGTCCCCGTGTATAGGATCACCTAGATTCCTCATTAAAGAACTATGAACTTTATTTACCCCTCTGTTTGAACTTGGCATATCTGGCTACAGAGCAACTGCTTCAGTTTGCCAGGGATCCCTCAGCTCACATGCACAACCTTTAGCTTCAAATACCTCAGTTCCACACTTTGCAACATATAAGACCCTCACCAGGAGTCCAGGAGACCATAATTTGCTTCGCTCTCTCTGGGTGGGTACGATGGTCCTACTTCTCCCCAAATACTGATGCTACTCAGCAAGACTGTCTGTTAGATGATGCAATAGCACTGACAGTTAGCGTTCTCCTCCAAGTGAGTTATGCTGTCCACTAATGTTGTGTTAGTGGCAGTAAAAAAAAGGCTTCATGTGACTCAGAGGAAACATGAGCTAAACTTCTTCTAGTGCTGGTGCTATTGTGTGACTAGGAGTCCTTGGAATTGGAATATAAAACAACATTGGGGGAGAAAACACATAAAGAAAGTGAGATACGTGATACCCTCATTATCTACCACTCGTAAGGTGTAATGGATAGAACATCGCATGTTTTATTATGTCACTTCATTAAGTTTTCAAGACCTACCAAAAAGTCTCCATACATAGTGAAAAAGATACAGGTTGAAACAAAAAGGGACTGGGATAGCTAGGGATTACAGTTGGGGGAGTGTTGAATTTGGGGCCACTTAATCACAAACAGAGAGAAAGCTGTTTTTCAAATGACATGGTTAGGATCAGTGGCATCAGTGGCTGAACACTGAACCGTTCTGGCATTCATTTAAAACTGCTACACTCTGCATAGTGAGAAAAAAAAACGCTCTGCTTGCCTTAAGGCAGAATAAGTACACAAGAATAAAAGCATGTATTATTTCCATATGTTTCATGTAACACAGAATTGGTGCTGTTAATCTTAAAAAGCCCTTTTGTTCTGAACCTGACTGTAGAACGTGTTTGAGTATACTACACTGACACACCTGGGGAATTCAAAGCTCCCACAATTCTCATTTTTTCAACGGCATATTCACAGCCACCACATCACAAATAAACAACCACAACAACATGGGCACAGAAACACACCCTGAGAGGTCTTACCTTTACTTGTCAAAGAGCTGCTAGGCTTTGCACCTCCATTTAACACTGAGTCTAATGAGTAGAGATTCAAATGAACGCTTTTGAAATGGACACAATGAAAGCTTTAAAAGTAATTTTCTGTCTGTCTATAAAAGCACAATTCATTTTTAAGCTACAGTACAGAATTCAGAGTGAAGTGTGATGACTGTGCAGCATTGCGGTAATCAATTCAAATTTAAACATAAAATACATTTTACATGACCTTCATTGTTGCAAAACTATAATAATTACACAAGTAAACAATAATCAATCTTTAATAACAAACACAACACATACCTCATTAGACTAAAACCATGCCTGTGTTTTTTTATCTTATTAAATAAAGGCATGTTTTGGGTCTGGTTTTAAATTTCGCTAAAGAAGAAGCACATTTGATCTGATAACAGCAGGAGGTCCCATAGCCTCAGAACTATAGCCAGGAGCAAGAAACAATCAGAAGGAGCTCAGAAGAACACCTAATGGATCTGGGAGCCTAATCTGGGCTAGGCAAATCTAAAATAATGCTCAGGCCCAGCTCATTCAGAGCTTAATTTAATACCACATGCATGATGCACATAACACAATGTCTTCATTTAAGACTGATGATTCATTACTTATAAAGCTGTTAACACTTTTATCCCAAACGCATGTCTTACAAATGCAGAGCTGCGCCCTACACTGGAATTCTGGTTCAAATCTGAGCTGCACCTTGCGTTGCCCAGAGCACTGAAACCCGCAAGCTTCTTTTGACTCTCCACGAAAGTCAGCACAAATAGGGAGAAACAAACAAGTCTGTTTAACATCAGTGAAACAACAATTTTTGGTATAAATTGCAACTGGATGTATATCATGATTTTCACAATTTCTCACAAACAATATTAAAGTGAGCTTGTCATACAATAGAGAATTTACAGCTCATAAATACACACGTGATCCAGTGCTTGCAGGTTGGTGATGCAACATAACAAAATATTGCAAAGCCAAGACTATTGCCTGCTCTGAATCACTCATCACCACATTCAGACAAATTTTAATAATAACATTATAAAACTATGTCGGCTACCCCAACATACACTGCCCATCACAAGTACAGGAAGCATCTAGATTTTCCAAAAAAAAAAATGAAACCAATTCTCATGTGTTCTCTGCTTTACACTGTTTGGCCTTTAATATATTTTTTGCTGCAAAATTGAAGGAGTAACTAATAAAATGATCACTTCGTACAAACTTTGCACTTTTGATCTCATTGCTGTGGTGTCATCTCTCTTCAGCCAACATTTCAACTATTTAACCATCCAAAACACAAGCACTGATTTTGTGATGACATTTTTAATATGTGCCTGTTTAAACGTTTCTTTTATGAAGCCACTGACCATAAAATGTATTTTTCTTTGGGACAGACTTGGGGAAAAGTTCACATGTCATTTGATAGCAGTGAGTTCACTGATTAGCCCTATCATTCAAACCACTGGCAGCTAAAGTAAATAGCATCGATTATCTCATTACAGTGGCAATTGGTTTAAAAAAAGGAAAAATGGGAAAGTGTAACAGTCTAAGTGACATTGACACAGGTCAGAATATCCCCAACATGGTGGTCGTAGCCTTGTGGGTAAAACACTTGTTGGTGAACTTGATGACCCCAAAGTCACAGGTTTGCCAACAGTGGTTCAGGAAAGGACAACCATGGGCACCCAAGGCTCACTGATAAGAGCAGGGAGTAATGACTACCACATCTGTCCCAAAGTAGAGTTATTGCTGCACAACTTGCTAAAAAAGTTAATCAATGCTATTGATGAAAGAAAGAACTAACACACTGCATTGCAGCTGTTGGAAACACGTAGCTGCAGACCAGTCAGAGCGCCTATGCTGACCATGACATGCACAACTTCACACATAGCACCTACTTAAACAAGTGCATCTCTTCAGTCAAGGGTATTGCCTAATTGCAGTGGCATATTTCGGCAAAATATTTGTTTTTACGGTGTGCAACTGGACACACCGTAAAAACTGTTCCGATTTTTTTTGAGGAACATGATAGAGTTATGGGTCTGTCAACAAATTCTCCAAATCCCAACCCAATCAGGTACCTTGGTTTGATGAGTCAAAACTTTGCACAGTTTTATGTTTTCCCTGCACCAAAACATCTGATCCAACTCACAAATGGCTTCATACCACATGTATCTTGGTGTGCACATGGACAATAAGCTTCAAGAACTCTCTGCCCACCTACAAGAGGAATCAAAGCAGGTTGTATTTTCTATGAAGACTCTGAGTCTGTGGTGGCCACTCTATGCTGTGATGTGCTGAGGTGGGAGCATGAAAGTGAAAGACCCCAGGAGACTCAACAGACTGATCAGGAGAGCGGGCTTAATGGTGGGTGAGAACATCTATCACTATTTGTGGTCATTTGTTGATTCACCTAGACTACTATTGCAGTAACATTCACTTCCCTCCTGGCCACAGTATCCTGTTTATATCACATATATATTTTGTACAGAGATTTCTATTTCTGTTGTTCTTGTCTTTGTGCCTCTGTGTGAATGCATAGTTACAGCATAAGCAATTTCCACCTGACTCAATAAAGCTTTATAATTCAGATTCTTATTCTCAAACTTGGCTGATGCACTGGAATAGGTGCACAGAGACAGGAAAGAGGGCAAGGGCTCTCTACAACTGGAGTCGGAGGGCTATCTGTAAAAAAGTTAATGTTTGTGAATTACCAAACATGTTAACGGTGGAGGGAGAACAAAATCATACGCCGAACACTAACTTGGAACAAAGTGCCCACAGGTGGCAAATGTGGACTGCTGGGAAATAAAGATTTTAGCTATATTTTGTCAGAAGTAAATTGAGTCCTTGAAACAACTGTTGCAAATTTGCAACAGATGGTCTCTGAATCGTAAATCAGCTTTAGGGGAAAAGGCGAAAAGCTTCCATTAACAAGTTTTATTGTTGCATTTTGTACCCAATGTAAACACTCAAACGGCTGAATACTGCAAAACAGAAAAATCAAATATTACTGGGATACATTGAGGAAGGCAAGGAAGGCAAGATGTTCCCAAACTATTGATGGGCAATGTAGATCAGCTGGCATTTATCTAACCCCCTAGTGAGAATGCTTATAAAGATGAACAGTTAATGTTAAGTCAACAAAGGCCATGCAACATGCGGTGCAGCGGGTATGCGGTATCTGTAGCATGTGAATAAAGGAGTGCCCTGTTGAGATAAAGGGATTGGGCTGCTGGAGGCTGGCTCTCGGCCAGCTTTTATGAGCTCAATCAAAAGCAGCTTAATGAGCCGGAGGAGCACAACATTGGCAGCTTGAGCTGGGGTCCTGAGGCCACAGGTGGAGCACCACTCCCCTAAGGACACGCTGAAGGTCATCGACCACTGGAGACTCCTATGGGCCACCTCTAAAACACACTAGATGCACATGATCTAACCCCAGCAGCCTTAGCCAGTGTTTCTTCTAGCATCTTTATAGAACTCACCAGGATAGACTGTCAAGGGATAAGATTTTGTATCCCCACACTGCTTTCAATTATTTTAAACTAAACTCTGTTTTTTTAGATTTTCATATACAATATATAGTCACTGACAAAGAGTTATTTTGCTGTTTTATTTACTTTATCATTCATCTCAGTTATTCTGCAATAGTAAAGTAATACACCAAACATTATGGAAACCACAGAATGTCAACATCAGTGCATCCTGAAATGTGGAATTCTAATGCAAAACTGAGTTGATAATACTCTAGGGGATATGACATAACTTCATTTAGACTGCACTTGTTTTTATGTTTTATGAAGTACTGTGATCTTTATGTCCACTTCAATGGATTTGTCACAAAATGTACAACTCATGAATCCCTCTGTTCAGTAAAAAATGATCCAGTGATGTGACATGACAAAATATCATTGAGCTAAGACTTTTCCGATGAGTAGATTCCATCCTTGCTCCACCTACTGAATCACTCATCACTCCATAGAGTGAGAGACAGGCATTTATCTGCTTAATACCAATCTGGACTTAGTGCTGCCTTCATTTGGAACACTTCGCTAATCCATTTTACTGGGGGAAGGACAAAGGGACTCTCTTGTAACACACTTCGGCATTTCTCAATGTTTTTGCAGGAATGGCGACCACCATTAAAGGTGCCTGAAAACAGGCCCTCCCTTCTACTTACGTCTCCACATTATGTTTCATGAAGCATCATGTTTCCTTAATCTCTATTATTAATGGAACACATGGAATTATGTCAGCTCACTCTGTACTAGGAGATAAAGGCTGCAAAAGCTTTCTGCTTGAAGAGCGGGGAGAGACGGTTCACTCAGCACTCTGTAACATCTAAACCTTTAGAGCCTGCAAGAATCACAGATTCTTCTTCAAAGAACCTAATGTCTGTCTAGTTTATTTCAAAGGGACTCTGAAACTTCACTCATTAAAATCTAAAGATTGACTTGGACATCTTTTTTAACATGATTTCTCTGAACCTTGAGCATGTGAGCTGAATGCACAAAATAATTTATGCCCAGTTTAAATTCATGCAACTATTTTCCAGCATCTGGTGCTGAATCGTCTTTAATGGAAAATGTTAAATAATGTTATTTTCAGGTTTAAAGTTCTTAACAGCTGACCGCTCACCGAGCATTTTGTACAGCACCATTTTTACAATATCTCTAGGGCATATCATCTTGCCATCTTCTCTGATACATACTTATGCTATTTAATATTACTGTATGTAGAAAAATCGGCAGGCCAAAGTTACAGTTGAGATTTCTTGCCTCTTTTGGTGCCTCAACTTTCAACACAAATCCATTTATCATGCAGAAAGATCCACCTCCATAACAGACACTCCAAGCGAGCTAATAACACCAAGCATGCAGTGCTATCAGCAGCTTATTGTTTATACAGTTATTCAAGGGCCAACAAGGTACACTTGATTTACACAATGTATGCTAATCGGGTTTCCTTTATGAAGACACATAGCACTGAAGTGCTCTTACCCTCACCCAGAGGATCCAGGGTGTGAATCATCAGCTGAAAAATGGTGTTTCTCATGGTGCTGTTATGTAAAGAGGCTGAACTGCCCCCTCGCTGTAGTGTGGGCTTTATCTGAAGATGGGGAGAGAAAGATATGCACAAAAAGACTCAATTTTACACAGACAGGAAAGATGGGGAAAGGTCAAAGCAATTTATGTTAAGGTTTTACCCAGACAGACAATCCCATATTCATGATAGGACATGCGAGGCTCATTAAATATGTATGTAACTCAAATTTAAATGTAACTGTATCTTTTCATTGTGAATGCAATTACATCACAATTATTTACAAAGGTATGTAGCTGAAGCACAAATCAACGTTGATGTAATGTACTTTATTTATGTTTAAAGTATGATTTATTTCAGTAAACCAGTATATAGTATATGTGAGTTTTTGCTTTATTTTGTTACATTTGTTGATGGCGAAGTCAAGTGCGTTTTATAGGGGTGGGCCAGTCCAATACTCAGTATCAGTCTGATACAGGCCAAAATCACTGGATCGTATATTATAAAATGCCTGAACTATCATGTAAATGCTTAACTAAACTTCCACAGAGATCCATAGATGAAGACATGAGTAACTGATGAACAGCAAGGCCATGTCTCGAATAGCTCCCTACTCCCTACATGTGGGAATTAAAATACAGGCTCCTGCACCCAAATATTGCATAATACGCCTAATGAAGAGCCACTGGTAATTCAGTCAGAATATAAAATGGACACATTGTGCACAATATAAGTTTAGAAATGTGGATTTTATAACTTATATAGGCCACTGCAGAGGAAGCAGGGAGCTATTTCAGATTCAAACGTTCAGTACATCACCATGAAGTAATTCCATAAAATTGTATTGTTAACAGCTTAATTGTTTAGTTCTTGTTTGTTTCTTAATGTTGTGAAGCACTTTGGTGCTGTATAAATAAAATTTGATTGATTGATTGCTTGATTAGGAAAACATATCTGGTGGGTATCAGTATCTGCAGATGCCCAAGGCTATGGTATCAGTATGAGACACAAAAAAGTGTTTTTGTTCCACCCCTAGTATTTTATCTACTTTTTTCATCACCTTTAATCGATTCTTGTCCTCAGGAGGTTCAGTGGGAGCTGTGTCATCAGTTGATGTCCCATTTTCCTGTAAGAAACAATCATTTGAAACAGCACAGAAGACTCAAAGCACCAACATCATCATGAGATTTGCATAATATTTCTTTTCTTGGCCCATTCACATGTCCTCATGAACTGAAAAAAGGACAATCTAAATTTTAAAACCTCTTCTTTCAACTATTAATCTACCTCATAGGATATCTCTCATTATGAGTGCCACAAACATTTTGATTGCATACATATGAACAGGTATCCAACTGCTATGGATATTACACAAGTCCAGGACAGACTATTTAAAAACAACATTAAATGGCTACACTAAGTACAATGGCAGGGTAGGTTGACCGTTTGTGAGTAATCAAATGATTTAATGGATTAGTTTGTTTATAGAACTGCCTGGGCAGGACATTCGAAAGGATGGAAACATCGAAACAACAGTCGTAATATCATCAGATGCAGAAAATAATAAAAACTCTAAAATAAGCTCTGTTTACTCTGACTTTGAACAACTTGAATGTTACACCCTCAAGACCGTGGAAAAAATATGTTTCAAATCATCTTAGAAATTACAGTCACTGTTGCTCGTGCATGTGTTTCTTGCTGATGATATTTTTTTCAAAAAGTGGCTGAACAAAGACCACCGTAACCTTTAATCTGTTGAAGGTCTGCTCTGTTGGCCAAACTGTGTAACATATAGAGTGTTTAAGACTGGTGTTTAAGTGTGATTGAAGCTTATATAGTGTTAGAAGGGTATAAGAAGGCTTACAAGGCCCTGGAGACCCTGGCTCTAATACCAGCTACACCTAGTAGCTCACATGTATCACAAATGAGTAAGGAAGGAGGCCTTAACCCCTGGAGAACATAGATGAATCTGTTAACATGTATATCAATTCAAAGAAAACTGCACAATAACTATAACTACACAATGCCAAGGTAGTGTAAAGTGTTCATAAATAAAGCAGGCTATTTTAATATGATATTTTATTCCCATAAATATTTTTGCTAGAATGTCAAGTCCCAAACCTGATGTTTTCAGGGTGAAAACTCAATCACTTCATCTGTTTAAGTCATAAACATTAAGAAACATTAAAAAACCTAGACCGTTATGCCCACTCACCAAAAAGAACTGATGTATCATCCTGTCCAAGTTTTTAAAGGCTCACTCTCTAATTTTAGCATTTATATCCAAAGAATGTTTTTAATAAGAGTGGCATCAAAGCGGATTTTTTAAAAGAAACTGCTACAATACTGGCAAAGTTGTGTTATTTAGGGCTGAGCACAAAAAAAACGTAATACAAATGTAGTGCTTTGACTCCACTTCTGCCACATTTTTCAGTTCTGTTGCAGCCATTCATTCCATCTTCATTTTTTATACAAGACAAGGGTCATTAAGAATTGATAGCATGTTACTGTATTAATAAATAAATTGAACAAATTAGGAATCAAGAAATTCGTTGTTTCATCACGTGAGTTCGCCAATTATCATTTAGTTCTTTTTAGATGTTTTTAGTTGAAGCGGCAGTGTGATCATACATACACATTTTCCTATTATAAAGAAATATTTGGTCTAAATGACACAAACTAATGAATGTCTAAAACAACACCAGAACGAGAAAATGAAACCATAGTCTGGGGTGTCAGTCATATGGTCCATATCTGTGAAAAATACATTGCACATTTCTACAACTCATTCCAAGCTTATTAGATAAAATATTTGACAAAGACTCTGTTAATAAGACTATGTCAATTAAATGTCACCTAAATGTCACCAAAGATCATTTATGATACAGTGAGCTACATTATGACATACAGCTCAGATGAGTTTCATTACAGGTTAGTTTTGTTTCTAGACCTCAACTAGCTTTGTCTGGTTGGTCTTGACTGGTCTGATTTTAGAATTGGGCTTTAACTAAAAGTTGCAGAAGCCTGAAGTATATTTCCAGCAACCAGGTAAAACATTTACTGTACAGAGTCTGTGTGTATTTTTTCAGTTAAACAACAAGATTTCATCATCGTTAAGAAAGTTGAGTTTGGGAGTTTTTGGTCACAAGGGCATATAGATGCTTCAGAAAAAAACTTAAAGACATTTGTTACACTTCCCCAGTGGCCCTATAGCTGAACCTTGAGAAACACCTTTCTGTCTCTCTATAAGAATTATTAATACACGTTAATTTCAGACCGGACTGGAAAGATCTGCAGCATTAATACACTGCAAATCTGTTTCAGAAAAGCCAACTGTTATTGAGGCAGTTAGCTAATTCTGAGCCATGATGTGAATCCTCACTAATGAGGTTGTAATACTACTCATATCTGAAAAGATCTATCTATGCACAGAGTTTTAAATTACACTAATTATTAACCATTCAAATTGCTGAAAGTCAGAGTTTCAGGCATAGCAGTGACAGTAATTTATCAAGGTTAATTAGCTAAATCATCAAAAACATCAGCCTTAAATATCTTTCAGGAATACAGGAATAATGAATTGCCATCTTTTGGAGAAAAAAAAACTGTTTTAAGGAATACACTAAAAGCACAATATTTTTTCAGTTCAAAGCATAATTTGAGATGAACCTTTTTAGTGCTACCCTCTAATCCTCTCCTGAGCCTGTATGTGTGTATGTAGAAACATTATGGCAGATTAGAGTAAGTGTTGATCTCTCTAAGGCACCCACTCATCCCAGCATCTAAGCTGAGTGAAAGTGAGGATGAGGAGAAGAGCTTGTAAACACATTCTCACTATATAATGGTGTTATGCTGAAAAGAACGTTCGGAGCAGTGTTAGGCCATTTTTAGCAGCTTGATATTAATATTGATTAATTTCTCACCGTCAGCCTGCATGAACCACGTCACACATCACACATTACATTACGACTCATTAGCCTGGTCTCGCTCTCACAGACAGAAGAGATCCTTTTCATTTGTCTCATCAAAGGCAAACAAACACATGTGGGTCCACTTAATGAATAAACATAGGACAATTGCATTTCACTGTTGTCTGTGTAGGACAGCGTTATAATACCTTTAAAGCTGTTTGGCAAAATGATTATAAAAGACATTTTAGCTATAGTACGCTTTTGGAATATTCACTCCAACAGCACTCCACCACTAAACGCTGCTCCTAGAATATAATTAGGGGTTTGAGAAATGTAATGTACAACCAATTAAACACAAGACCAGAGCAGAATTAATCTGTTGCAATGCATTTGCAGGGATCTCTTGTTGTCATTTCTCATCACAAGGAGACTTCAACTGTTCTTGATCTACACTCAGTAAAGGTTCCTAAAGGTTCCATTCCAGTAAAAACTTTCACAAAACCTTCACATTCACATCCATTCTATAAAGTAGTGGTTCCAATATTGACCCCCAGGGATCCCTGGGCAGTCCAATCCAGCTTGCAAAGCAAAAAGGGCAACAATGTGGACTGCCTTGGAATCCTGAGAGCCACTGCTTAGAGTACCTACTGAAAGGTTCTTTATGAAATCAAAAGTACTTCTCCAAGGAACCCTATCAGCAACTGTAATTCTAAGAATGTAGCCCTAAAAGTGAACAAAACGAAATGACACACCTTCTCAGGCTCCTCCACTGCGATTACTTTGACGATGTTTTTGTGCTTCCGAAGTTGAGACTTAAATGCACGCTCAATCTGTACATTGTATTTCATGAAGTAGACGTAAAGAACATAGCCCCCCACCAACATTACACTCTCCCACCACAAGATAGTGTTGTCCAGGAAGAAGATGATGAGCATAATGAGGTCTAAGATGTAGAAGGACACGTCCCGGAAGAGAGGCCACCAGGTGAGGTGGAGCATCTCTCGAGAAAACAGGGCACACATTCCTATCACAAACAAGATGTTAAAGACAGCTGAGCCCACGATGGTCCCTATACCAACATTGCTGTGTGAAATGAAGATACCGATAAAGGAAGTAAAGAGTTCAGGAGCAGAGCCTCCAGCAGCCATGAACGTTGCCCCAGCAACGTCGTCCGAAATCTCCAGTTTGTCTGTTATGACTCCAAGAGTAGGGACAAAAAACTCATCGCACACAATGGCCAAAGAAACAAACATGTAAATCATCCCAAAGATGTGCAGCATCACCCAGCCTTTCCGTCGATCCTCAATGGAGAAGATGTCCTCAGGGTATTCGCCCTTCATGTGAGGCGCCTCGGCAGGGCCAGCAGCTGTGGTTGGTGGTGCAGGTGATGTGATTTCAGGTACTGGTGTGGGAACTGGAGTGGGCTTTGGAAGGTCTGGATCCACATAGATGCAATGAATGATTGTCCTGTTTGTGGTTGTCATAGTGGTTAACTCTGTTGTCCCTGTTGTCTCTGTTTTCTGAGGGGCCACGGTGGTGACAGTTGTCTCGGATGAATGCACCACATCTGTATGGGTTGTAACCTCCAGCTCCACAGCAGCAGTGGTCAACTTTGTAGTTATTCTAGGTTCCTCCGGGGGTCCTTCGGTTGCCCTCTCCAAATGGTCCTCTGGGTCATCCTGTGGGTCTTCTCCAATCTGAGGTTCTGGCCAGGGCTCTGGTAGCCTTGTCCTAATGGTAAGCTGGTATATACAACAAAGCAAAACCCCAGACAAGAGAAATACAATCCGGCTTAGCTGAAGTCTCTTTCTCCGAGTTAGATACATTTTCCACTGTGTTTCCTAAAGGACACCAAGTCGTTTTTTTGGCCAGTACAACCCAGTATGCTTGACGATCTCCCCCAAATAACGATGGGGTGTACAATGTCCTGTCACAGCGTGAACCATCTCATTCTCTCAGCACTAGAGGGATCCTCTCCCGGCCCCTTGCTGTGGATAGATGGGTATTAAGCACAATCTTTAATCAACAGGTTGTTGTGAATAACACTACTTGCATATCCGTCATAAGGAAACAACCAGCCTAAATGTTCAGCAAGACAGTCTGTATTAGCATGTGTCTGATACAACTATTTCAAAAAATAATCACAGAACTCATTCAAGTGTGTTTAGGTTAAAGCCAGCACTACATTTGTCTTGAGTAAAAGAAAGAAAGAAAGAAATGAAAATAAAAGTAAGAAAAGAAAAAACAGCTATTGAATCAACATCAATCTGTCCTTGATCGTAATTAAAACACAGTAAGAGATTTTCTCTTTGGAAATAGAATATTACAGCCCTCACCTCATACCGCTCTGTAATTAAGACTATGTGGGTTTTAAAGTAAAATCGTAGATGAAAAAGTGACATACCTGGGTGCGTTATGACCGTGCTGTCTGTAGTGCTGGTCTCTGGAGAGCAGCTGGGGACCGTGCTGCTGCTGGAGCCGGGGGGCTGAGCGCTGCTGGAGCCGGGGGGCTGAGGGCTGCTGGCCACACAGCTGGGCTAAACTCGGAGCTCATGCTGGGTCAATCAGGACGCACCGCAGGACAGCTCTTCACCGTGGATCAGCATAATACCTAATACCTGAAGTGTTCTAAGAGGATTATGTGTACCGTCTCTCCACACTCTCATTATGTCTTGAACCATTTTCATCCCAATTATTCCAATAGTGTGCGGTTTCCCTGCTCACCCCGCGAAACTAACGCAATAAATTACAGGTGCAGTGACAGAATACTATGGAATACGGGGAAACTTAAACGCTAAACTTTTGGTACACTTTTGGAGACGTTCATGCTCTTTCCCTCTTCAACAAAACGTGTGAGTGAAACTGCAGCTAATTAATATTAGCCAAACAGTGGATTTCCATTCAAACCGTTACACGCGCAATAAATCTGCCCATCTCTCTCTTGCTCTCTTTCCCTCTTTGCTTCTCTCTCTCTCTCTCTCTCTCTCTTTATTTATA
>JBBPDC010000019.1:3768933-3784722 GCA_037974485.1 Hemigrammopetersius urotaenia
TGTTTAATGTGTTCAGTGTGTAGTGTGTGTGTAATGTGTTCAGTGTGTGTGTGTGTGTGCTCTCTTCAACTCAAAGAGCTTTATTGGCATGACAAAAGCATTCAACATGCATGACATGACAAAAGCATTGAAATGAAACAACAAAATACAAATACAGATATAGGTAATTATAATATTACTACTACAAATAACAATACTGAACATTTCAATATTAACATCTCTCTCTTTCCCTCCTTGCTTCCCTCTTTGCCTCTCTCTCGCGCTCGTTCGCTCGCCCCCTCCGTTCTAGGAACAAATGATCAGCGTTCCAAAGTTCCTACACGGTCTTGTTATATGTTGCGCACATATTCAGAGAGGACTCTTTTGTGTTTTTCCTCTAAAATGGGTAAAGTGTTAAATAGTTTTAAAATATGTAGTCTAAATGTAGTTTTTTGTAGTGTGCCTATATACGCAATGTACCGATTAAAGAGCAGCAGTCTTTATAGGGTTTATTTAGTGCCGTGTTAACGGGATGTTAGTGAAGTTCTCGCTCCTGCTATTTGGTGTTTTTGTGTGTTTTAATGAACCTGACTTGATACCATGTGTAACATTTGCAGTTGCTTGATGCTTGCTATGCAGTTTGCTTTTATAAAATACAGCTGCATTAGTTATAGATTGATTGAGCCAGAATCACGATCAGAAAACTACTGACTGCACAGAGACAAGAACAATATAAAATAGAAGGGTTCAATAAAAAATGTGTTTGTAAATATATATAATACACTGATAGGTATTAAATGCCGAGAATAAAAACTATAGATAAATAACCTATAGTGAAATGAATTACTAATAACACAGATGTTGGGTAGGGGTCTGTTATTTTATGTAGTATTAGCTTTGTCATTTCTAGGGGGGGGCACACTTTTACATTTTGATACACTGTTTCATTTGCTTACTTTTAAATATTGTATTGAAATAGTTATTCCATATTATGTATTATATACAGCATATTCCATATTAGATGACCTATAAGCATCATCAGTTTCTGCACATTGTCATAGGTGGGTTCCAGGAACGTCCCTAAGGTTTTCACACTGAGAGCAGGACTCAGCAACCATGCCGACTGTGATTCTGATGGATGCTTCACTCTCCATGACACGACCCGTGTCTGTGGAGGGCAATGAAGAGTTTCAGAGAAAAAACTTGGCTGTTCATGGTCTAACCATGCTATTCGAGCACATGGCTACAAATTACAAGCTAGAGTTCACGGCCCTGGTTGTGTTTTCATCGCTTTGGGAGCTCATAGTGCCTTTCACCAGAGACTACAACACACTACAGGTATGACACATACACGCTTGATACTGGTCCTAAAGTACTCTGTTATATACAAAAATAGGAAAATACCACCATCTACAGTACTTTTTTCATATAATGTTAGTTCTATCCTCAGGTCTTTTCAGACTGTGGTCATTGTTACTGATAAACAGATGTGATTTTTACTGAATGTTACTTCAAATTTCCTGTGGTTTTAAATGCTGAATTTATCGATATTATTGACTTTAGCTTGGTTTATCAAGATTTTAAAACTGCATATTGTTCCTGTCCTACAAATTATAACAAAATTGAAGTATTTCTGAATATTATGCTATATGTAATTATACTTTCAGTCTGTGTATTGTTATGCCACATAATTGTATGTATTAGTCAATAACATTAAAATGCCTTATACTTAAATATCTTAAAAGCTTGAAACTGAGGCACTCAAACAAATCCACAAGTAAGACCTCAGGGTTAAGTGGCTGTGCAAGTAATGTGAACGCACCCATATTAATATGTTGACTAATTGCATCATGATGTCTCACAAGCATGTATTCATTTTGTTATGTACTTATACAACTTGTGCAGGAGGCCTTGAACAATCTTGATGACTATGATAAAACCTGCCTGGAGTCAGCCCTACAGGGAGTCAGTAACATTGTACAGCAGGAGTGGGGTAGCACCTGTCCCTGCCAGGTAATACATGTTTGATAAAACAGAGAGATGTTTCATTAAATGAGAATATTAGTCGGAGAAATTATGCTTTATGTTTTACTCCAAGAGGGTATTCACTTGATGAAGATAAAAGTGCTTAAGAAATCAGCATTAGTATACTTCCAGAACAGTCTGCTAATGTTAATATTAGCAACCTTTGTTGAGCTTGTCAGTTCTGATTGATTTGCTTTATGTGATGGTCTATAGGTGGTTCTGATTACTGATGGATCTCTTGGCATTGGCCGTGGTTCTCTGCGCCACTCCCTGGCCACCCTGAAACAGCGTGGAGAAGACAAGAAGTTCCCCTTACCCTTCCCTTTTCCTTCTAAAATGTATATCATGTGCATCTCCAGTCCAGAGGAGGTATTCATGAGAAATGCCAATTAAATATTAATCAAAATATAATTAATAATATATAGTGCCACGTTGGTTAATAGTACAGTCTGATCCTGCATCCTTTTGTTCATTTACATGAGTCCACATTTTTCCTGCAGCTTCAAGCCACTGATGCCATGGACAATTTGGAGCAGCTGCTCGCATTAAGTGGTGGAGATGGACAGATTTTTACGATGGATGGACCACTATGTCTAAAGAGTGTTCAAGCAATGTTTGGGTGTGTGACGTTACTGCTGCACCTGTTGAACATGCTTTTCTGCAACAAGTAACTGCTGAGTAGAATGACTGTGCTCATTGTTCTGGAAACACCATGGGTGGGCTGTGATTATAATTCTGTGTGTTGGCAGGAAGCTGATTGATCACGCATATACACCCTTCCATGCAGTGTTGCGCTGTGGGAATTTGGCCTCAGATGTGCAGGTGTTCCCCAGGCCAGAGCCTGTGCAGCTGGATGAGGAAGTTGATCCAGTACCAAAAACTGTACTCTCAGGTTCGTCCACAGGAGTAAGAAAGAGTAGTAAAATAATTGTGTATAAGGTAGCTCTACATAAAGAATTCTATATTGTGTATTTGCACTGCAGCGACTTCTGTTGTCTTGCTTAATTCCAAGTACTCCTTGCTCACATATTTCTAAGGCAGTTTAGAAAGGATTTGGCTTATGATCTGGATCTGTTAGGGAGTGAATCATTTAAAAATGTGTAGGGGATGATCCCAGAGAAAGGAGCAGAGAGCCTATACTTTTATATTAGAATTATAGATAAGCACATTGCCTTTTGTGTCTAAATATAGTATCCTTTAATTACTCATGCATACTTGCATGTACTGACTCATATTACTTTGTTACAATGATTTAAATAATGTTGATTCATACAATGTTGGAAAGTGTTTAGGAGTCATCTGTGAAAGAAGTGACCACAGTCGTGGAATCTGCAGGTGTGACCCCCCCACTTGTTCTTTTTTTTCCCTCAGAGTTGGAGATAGTGGGCTTCATTGAGATCGGAGATATTGCCAGTCCTCCGGTCTTGTCTAGACACCTGGTCCTCCCCATAGCAGTTAACAAAGGTTCTCCTTTAATTTCGCGGTTTCATATTTGTTGCTGAATTTAATTGCTTTTAGAAATAAAGGGATTATTCTTGCATTTGCATTTGATCTTAGAAGCAGACGAGGTGGGAACAGGGACTACTGAAGACATGGAAGAGGAGACCTCAACAAATCAAATGGCTGGAAAAAGCCCCAACTTCTGTGTCCTCCTGCACGGCAGTCTCAAAGTTGAGGGCATGGTCGCTCTTGTGCAGCTGGGGTGAGAAACTGGAAAATAAAATAAAAGCTAGCACAATAATTGGTACAGTCAGATAAAGATGTCAGTGAATTGTGTTGGCCCAACTGTATTATGTGTTTTCTTGGATAAACTTCTTGATTTTTAACCACAGCTAAGCAGTGATTTAATATGCTAGGTTGTAATGAAGATAATTTCTAATCATGAGCTTCCTCTGTCAGGCCTGACTGGTATGGAATGCTCTACTCCCAGGCGGATAGTAAAAAGAAGTCAAATTTAATGATGTCACTCTTTGAGCTTGGCCCAGAGCCACTTCCATGGCTGGGGAAAATCTCTCAGCTTGGACCTATCTCAGGTAGAACACAGCTTTTTGGCACAAAATGATCATTTGACTGGAACCTATGTGTAATGTGTATTCCTAATCTTTTTCTGTTTATTAAAAATGTATTTTAGTGTGCAGTGTTATGTATTACATAAATTACAAAATTGATTGCATTCCCATCATTGATGGAAGTGTCCCCTGCAATTTATGCTGAACATTTCTCCTTTTTCCAGATGCTTTAGAGAATCCCTATGGGGAAGATGACAGTAAAAGCCCGTTCCCTGTTCAGCCCAAACACAAACGTAGCTATGCGCAGAATGTCACTGTTTGGATCAAAGCCAGCGGACTGCAGGTATTTTACCATGACTATCACATCATTACTCAGTAACATCAAGGACTTTCAAAAAGAATGTACTGCTTTCTTTTGACTACAGACAGATGTGCAGAAAATCCTCCGAAATGCAAGAAAACTTCCAGAGAAAACACAGACCTTCTACAAAGTGAGTATCAAAGTGAATGTAAGTAAAGTACTGCAGACTGTATTTGACATTAAGGACTGAAAACTTATTTTGTACAAATGTGTTAAAGGAGCTGAATCGTTTGCGGAAGGCTGCTCTGGCCTTCGGTTTCTGGGAGCTTTTGAAAGGTGTGGCTGAGCTGCTGGAGAGAGAGTGTACCCTCCTGCCTGACTCCGCGCATCCAGACGCTGCCTTCCAGTTGTCTCATGCTGCCCAGCAGCTCAAACTGGCCAGTACTGGTGACTCGCAGTATGCTGCCTTTGAACATAACATCACCCCCATGCTCACAGACTTTTCAGGTGGAGGAGGTGGGGTCGACAGGATGTAAAACAAAAACATTTAATGGATGGAACCTTTTCAGTATCCTCCCTGGAACAGGTTACTTACAAACCATGTGGCACTGTTATATTTCCAAAAGCCACATTCACAAATCTTAGAACTAAATAAACTATGAACTCTGACAGGTGAAGTCTTTAATGGCATGCATTTGTCTGCATTTACTATTTAAAAAATAAGGCCATTAAAAGGCAGCAGAATCTGAAGAATCTGTTTTATGACAGGTCATTTTATGTATATTGCCTTTTCTACCCATGACCAAATAAAAGTTTTTCACTTTTGCTTTGTAAGGTGGTTAATGCATGACTGCAAACTGTTACTTTGAAAGCTTTATTTAAAACAAAGGAATTAGTATGTCAAATCCAGTAGCTGTAGACCCTATGCCTGGTCTCTATTGTAGCAGAGCGTGACCCCTCCTGTGGGTTTCCCCCATACTTTGTTTCACAAAGTCACTGTCCCTGAGGTTTTGTCTGGGGTGTTCAGCAGAGAGGACCATACTCAAACACCATGGACTTGAACAAAAACATGAAATGTTTGCCAAGTTAATTTCCTTACTACATTCAGCTGAATCAGACATACAGCTTAAAATGGGAAGTCATCTGTCACTATAAATTCTTTCACAGGAATGTCTAGTATCAAAAACAAAAAGATCCCCTTCTGATAATCATTTTTATAATGTATAGTAGCTTGGCCCTGGACCTTTTAAACATTAGAGAAACATTAGAGTTAAACAATAAATGCACTTTGTTTGGTTTGGACAGAGGCGGGACAAATGGTTCTGCCTATATAATAACTCTGTGACAGGGTGTAGAGATGGATGGAGCTGGAGGACAGAAGAAAATGACTTCTGTACTATGGGACTGTAAAGGCAAGAAGTTGAAGTATGGGTGTTTATTCTCCTGGAGCCATTTCAATGGGCTTTCCTCTTCTTGGTGCGGAACCGTCTCCTCCTCTGTTTGTAGAGATGGCGGAAGTTGACGAAGAGTCCTGAAAGTAGGCAGCAATATTGTTAAGTTCAGTGCTCATAAAGATCAATAATAATATACTCGTTACTAAAAAAAAAAAAGGGGGGGGGGGCAATTTTAAGAAGAATGAAGACGCACCCAGGAACATGAGCAGCAGGTAGAGCTGCAGAACATAAGAGAAGCTGAGGGAGGAACCCAGCACTTCTGGTAGGCGGATGCTTAAGAATTTAGTCTCATCAAAGACAGGGATAGACTGGATGACAGCCACAGCTGAAGGACGAGAAATGACAGCTTAAACCTTTTACTCAAAGTTGAAATTTGGTGAATGGCTTATAAAAATTAACATACAGCAAATCATATAGCTTATGTACTCAACATTACTATACTCACCTTCAGCCAACACACCAAGAGGATAGAGAGGCATCCAAATTGTATACCGGAGCCAAGTTAACATTTTCCACTCAGTATCAATGCAAGTCAACATATAAAAGGGATATCTAAGGAGTATAATGGAAAAAGGGAGGAACATAAAATAAGACGTATTCATCCCACATTTTCTCGTAAACCATCAAAATCTCATTTCTCTCCTACTTTTATGCTCAGTTATAATTCAGACAGAAAAGAATAGGAAGTGACAACCTGTGCGCTAAAGAGGATGCCCTGTAGATAGGTGGGCTGTGCATGACCACAAGGTTTGATTGTGTTAACTTCTTTAAAAGCAATGGCTGTTCAGTACTGAAAGTTTTCATTGTGTGCGTCTTTAGACTAAATTAAGCATGCAGTCGTTTTATTGCATGTTGGCATTTTACATGTAAAAGCTTACCTGAATATCTCAATGGCACTCCACAGATAGAAGACAAAGAAAACAGCTGGTTTGTTCTGCATCTCCTCTAGGCTACCAAAGATGACAAAAAGGATGAAGTTTCTCCCCGTCACCTATTTTAAGAGTTCAAAAACAGTTTTCCCTTAATTAAGTGTAACATTTTAATAGGGTTGATGTTCAGCAGATGTACTTATGCAAGCCTTCGAGTTCAGTTTGACCTAACCTGTATGAAGGCAGGCATCACTCCAGTCCTTACTAATCCCAGAGCAGGGTTGACAATTTCAATGACTGCCAGCATCTGACAGAAGTACATCACGTCGGCAATTGTATGAAATGTGTCATAGAAAGAATCTATTAAAATAAGAGCAAATAAAAAGAAGTTCTATAAAAAGAAGTTCTAACATTTCAAACATGGTGAGCTAAATTATTACCAAAGAGTTTTGTTTTTGTTTAGATAAGTAATCACAGATTATTGTGAAAAGCATTTTGTTTTGTTTAGTCTTTAGACTAGAAATATAGAACAAACTTTTCAGACACTTTTAGAGGGAAATTAACTGACAACAACAATGATATGGTCTTATTAAAATAAAGCCTGTCTCCACTATACAGACAATAACATTATTTTGAACGTTGCACATAAAGGTTTTGAAAGAGTCAAGGAAACGTGTGTATGGTAGCTATCAAAATATTGTGCACGTGTTACTGTTGGTGCACTATTACAGACATTAATAATCCTTACCTTGCCCAAGAATAAAAAGGCGAACAGTCATGTTGACAAAGATCCATGAGAACCCAAGGAACTGGACCAGGTTGTACATAAAGAGGTATCCCTTCTTCAAGCCTAGGTAAGCTGAGAGAAAAAGCATGTGACACTGGACGTCTCTTTTCTTCTTTTTTATATGTAAATTGTTTTTGGGAGATCTGACAGCTCACTTACGGTCCTTTGGAACCCTTGACTCAATGCTCACTTTGTTTATTTTCTCTTCCTGCACACACAAACAAACCAGTCAGTAAAAGTGAAAACATCTCCTTCTGAAACTTCACTGCACTTGTTAAGGAAATAAATATTTAATTTTTTCCCTTAAATTTTTCTCCACCCCATTCCCAACCTTTTCTTTCAGCTCCATCTCAGCATCTGACTCATCCAGCCAGCGGTCGAAGTCAGGGCCCAGAAAGAGCGGCTTCTTCTCCTGCATGGTAAGTCGATCCCACCAGCGGTGCTCCTGTTTTCTCACTGTAATGTTCACCTGCCTATCAGTGAACTTTTGCTTTATCTAGACACAAACACAACACAAAAAACACTACACTAAACACAACACTAAAATACATAATTTCTACAGAAATACAAATCCTCATTAAACATGGCACTATGAAAGAAGGTCTTATTCACAGGTTCGCCAGTCATAGAAACACCAAGTTTGAGAAAGCCTGCATGCAGATATAGATAGTCAACCCCTTTCTACAGATAGAATGATGATGCTTGATTTAAACAAAAAAAAAAAAAAACACTGCATGTACCCCTGCCCTGGTCCATGTCTTATTGGGACAAATATGCATATATTCATTATTTTCTAGCATTTTCTTGTTTCATCTACCACAGTTTTCATTATTTTGTACACACCTTTATTTTGGCTTTATAGATTGTAAGTCTCCTGTAAACATACTAGATCTGAAGGTTTCACAATGCAAAAATATAGCCTTCCTGCCTAGTAAAACTTATACACATTCAATTGCTCACGAATGAAGAGATGGACCCTACTTCGGGTTTCACTGGTTTTAAGAACTCCAAGCTGAATTCATATTCATTTTCTCCTCTTGCTCCATGACCCTGGCCTTGAAAAACACAAGCAAAAAGGAGTGACACAGCTGAAGAGTTACGCTGTTAAACCAGGTAGCTACAGAAGATGAAAAATAGCTCACCTCTAAAGTGGAGGGTGTTCTCTTGTACCCTAATGTCAAGATTCTGCAAAAAAAACAAACATTACAATGTGTGAGGTCTGTTAACACTTTTACATATGCAACTTCCCATTTTAAAACATGCAAAAGGGAAAATACAGTGCTGTGCCTCTGCAGACAACATGGTACAATTTACAACAGTTCAATGGTTAACTTATGAAATGGAAGGCACAAACAGCAATACCTGATAGGAAGGTGAACTAGAAGAACATGTTTCAGAACATAGGTGCTGTTTGACTAAGCATGATGAAGTCAAACATATTCTGCCTTACTCAAATGACTTATGTGAAACATTGAAGATAGTTACCTAGCAACAATGATCTAAAAACAACAGCATGCTATTAGCCATATCTTGATTTGCATTAAAGTTGTGTTCACAATAAGTTATTACTTATTCTCTGGAAGCAGAACAATACCACTACTGTCTGAGAAGCTACTCCTAAACAGGGCTGGTTTTACATGTACATGTTTATAGGGGCATGGTAGATGCTAAGAAGACATTCCCTCTAAATACAGAAGTGTGCAAATGACTTGAATGGATAGGAGGTAGGGTAACAGCATCGGGTGTTTCAGGGGAAACAAGTATCCCTGCACAAACCGTGCATTCTCATCCACCACCTAGAGATGCTTGTAAATAAATTATGACCTGAAATTGTGAGTGGGACAGATGGCTAGTGGTGGACAAGACCACAGTCCTGGGCCTGGACTCACAATCAGTCATTGGATACTCATCCACTGTTGCATGTACTCAGAAATAGCTTTTATCAAAGTATCAAGTGACCATTTCTCACACTTATAGCACACAGTGTGAACAATATGAAATCATTTCTCTGTATTTAACCCATTCAACAAGTGCTGTTGTGACAGCAAAGCAGCGCTTGGGGAGCAATGTGTAGGGACAGTACCTTGCTCAAGGTTACCTCAGTGGTGCCGCTAGCACTCCTGGGATTCAAACCCAATCCCTTCTGATTAAACGGTAAACTCCCTAACCACTAGGCCACCAACTGCCCACGTTTTATTAATAAAAAACTAGTCACACAAGTGACACAGTTCGTATTGTTACATTGTTACAGCAGCAAAGTGAACAGAATAAAAAAAGAACGTAGAAGCAGCATAACCAACCAGAAGAATAAGAACTACAACAGTATAATATAAAATATGCATAATAAAAATATGCATAATAGTAGGCTATAATAATGTAGATGACATATTTTATTTTTTTACCTAAAATAGTAATGTTAGCTTTTTATATTTGCACAGTCACATACTAAGGGATTAAAGGTCAATTTGTTGTTGATACTTCAAGATAATCCTGATGGTAACAGCTAGCTGACTGCCATAAAAGATCGAAATTCAACAGCTACATAAACGTGAAAAAAAAAAATCAATGACCTAATCAGGCTTTGGTAGTAGCTCTTTTTAAAATTGTAAGAGGGCTGTGTGCAGTGCCAGGGCCCTGGAGGAGTAGTAACTCTTAGCTCTGGCAGATCCAGTCTCTCAGAGGCTGATATTGTAAGTTTAGGTTTATTAGTGTGATGGACGTTGTCTCCGTGTACTATCAATCGTCCATTCCGGTCGTTCTAGATAAAATCGTCTGTAGATGTGAGTGTAAAAACCCTACAGTTGCAGTTATCCGGTGTGTGCCGGGGGTTAGCCCGTGTTAGCCCGTGTTAGCCAGCCCGCTCCGTGTTAAAGAGCAGCGAGATCTCACCTTGGCGTCGCTGATCTCCACCCGCAGGTAAATTTCTCTGTGCCGTTGAGCCCAGAACACGTGGGGCGTGAGAGCCTGCATCGCGGAGCTGTAAGGACGAGACTCTCCTTTACCTCCTGAAACCTAGAATGAATGAGAGACTCAGACTCATGTCGAGCGAGCTGCCGGAAGACACGGCACGAGAATTTGCCCAGAAGGTTCGCAGAGGCGCGCGTGCGTCCGCAAGGCCTGGGTTCGCTGTGCTCGTGCACGCAGGCGCCCTGCTGGAGTTCAGTACTGTACTGAACAGACCTTTAATGTAATGTACTGGACCGCATTGCACTGCATGATTAAACTCTCCACCTGCTCCCACAAAACACCAAACACACTCCTGAATTTTACCAGATCAAATGTGATGTCATCTGTGAGTAATATTAAATAGTCGTGCTGCTGGAGTACGGCACTGCACTTCACTGTACTGTACTTCAAAGTACTGTACTGGATCATATTGCACTGTATGATTAAACACTTCATCTGCTCCCACTAAACACACTACTGACTTTTACCGGCTCAAATGTGATTTCATCTATGATTAACAATACATAGTCGTGCTGATGGAGTAGTGCACTGCACTTCACTGGACTGCAGAGCACTGTACTGTACTGTACCCGCACCTCTTGCACTGCACTTCATTGTACTGTACTGCACGCCATTGCACTGTGCTGTACTGTATTGTACTGGACTGCACCGCACGTTTAATATTTTAATCTCCTGTCTACGATAAACAAGATCGTGATCTTAGCAATGTCTTATTTTACACATATACATAAAACGTTAAAACCCTTCACTGGGTTTTAAGAGGGGATAATAGTCCACAGTCGTACATAGCATGACTGCACCAGAACCAGGCAAAATTCGTTTTTTAGGAGATGTAGCTTTTTCATTTTTCACAAGTAATCAAAACTGCACCACCAGGAAGCACATCCGGCAGCCTGTGGGGGCGATGTTGCAAGTTTTGCATCACGTGATGCAGCAATGTTGACGGAAGTGTACTGTGGCCACGGTCTCCAATAGTTGGGCTGAATTATACAAATTGACTATTTAATTTGTAAATATGCTTGTATTTCCTTGCCGTTTAATATTGTTGCACATTACGAGCGCACCCACCTTTGAGCTGCGTGCCTGTAACGATGGTCTGTAGTAACTTTAGCTCCATCAAAATAAAGTCTCCTGTTTACTTACTTAACTGAGTTTAGTGAAATGCAGCCCGATTCTGATTCCAACAGTCCGATACCAGACTTGAGCCAAGATGGTTCCAAGTACCGTGTTTTGGTCGGTGTCACCGGCAGTGTGGCAGCGCTTAAAGTGCCTTTGCTGGTGTCTCAGCTTCTTGAAGTCCCTGGTGTAAGTGAAACAGTATTAGCTTTAATAGTAGCACTGCTCCTGTCAGTAAACGCTTTGTATTTCATGCACTATATGGACAAAGGTATTGGGACGCCAGGCCCTTCCAGGAATTATATGACATTCAAATTCATAGACTTTAATATGGACTTGGTCAGGGCTCTGTGTGGGCTAGTCAAGTTCTTCCATTCCAAACTCCTACAACAGAGGTTTTATGGACCTTTTTTGTGTACTGGGGGCACAGTCATGCTGGGATAGAAAAGGGCCTTCCACAAACCGTCCTAAAAGTTGGAAGCATGGCAGTTTCCTAAATGTCTTGGTATGCTGAAGCATTAAAGTCCTTGGCTGAAAGTATGGGACCTACCCCAAACCCTGAAAAACAAGTGTGTCCCAATACTTTTGATCATATGGTGTAGTTGACGTGGGAGTGGAACTCAGTTAATATTGTAGTTCACTGATGTGTCCAGCAGGTGGTGATTTTTGTCCATCGGTGAGAGGTGTTGGATACCTCATTTTGTTTGTGAGCTGTGGAGAATAACCTGGATTAGGCAGAAAGCGGTCTATTGTGTACACTACAGTGTGAACAGCCGGTGCAGTAGCAAGTCTGTGGGGCTTTATTACAATCACAGACGTGTAATACAGCTGTCGTATTAGAAATATGTCATAGAGTCCGAAAATGGCCTTGGTACACAAAAGTGTACTGGACAAATTCAGATTAATATGAAACAAAGGAAGCAAATAAACTGTTTATTTTGGAAGTATTATACAACATTGTAGAAAGTGTCTTATAGTGCTATTGTAGATTTTTTTAGTATAGGAAAACGTCCCTCACCTTGTAAAAATATTAGGACAATAAAATTCCTGTCATACTAATAAAGTGTCTCTCTACTCAAGATTGATGTACGTGTGGTAACCACAGACCATGCCACTCATTTTTACAACATTGCTGAGGTTCCTGTCCGCGTTTACACAGACAAGGATGAGTGGGAGGTAAGTCATATTTCATGTGCACACATAAATATGGTCAGACACACCCTTAAAACTGTTGACAGGTGACGTGAACAACATTACACGTCACCTTACAGGTTACAGTGGCACCTCGTTTTAGTGGCACCTGTCAAGTGAACATTCATGGGGACCTACCCAATATTAGGCATGTGATTTTACTGTTATTATGACTGATTGATGGAAGTCTATACTCACTAATATGTCATGAGGAGATTACCATGTGAATTGTATGTGTTGCAGATGTGGTCAGTGCGCTCAGACCCTGTTCTGCACATAGAGCTTAGACGTTGGGCCGACCTGCTAGTCATTGCCCCGCTCGATGCCAACACACTTGGCAAGATAGCCTGCGGTATCTGTGACAACCTCCTGGTGAGAAGATTATATAATCATAGGTTCCTTCAGAAACGATTTCAAATATAACGGTCAGTATTTGACTACTTAATTTACCTGAACCCAGACTATTGATTCACAGCTTGGCTTACATAATTGCGGCTTGGAACAACTGAGCAGAGCAATGATCTTTTTTGTTCGCAGTGAATCTGGCTATTTAATGAGGGACTAAATGTGCTCTATGGTTGGCTTTAAGCCGATTTCCTAAATATGTCACAGCTTGACTGTCTTGATATTTTAAAAACATATAGTCATCCAACAATAATTTCATGCTGTGCACCCTTTGGAAATGGGCTCTGATTGTTTATTAACAAATCCTGCAGAGTGATCCTGATTGTTAAGGGTTATGACCTTACCCAAGAGACTCAGTTAGAGATTTTCTGTTTAACACAAAAAAGGACAAAACACAAAAATGCATGGAAAGAAACAGGATCAAATACTGTTTCATCAGCAACTAATCTGATCAGTTTTTTTTCCTGGCAGACGTGTGTGGTACGAGCGTGGGACACAAGCCGCCCTCTACTGTTTTGTCCTGCCATGAATACAGCCATGTGGCAGCACCCAATCACTGCCCAGCAAGTGGCCATCCTTCAGGGATTTGGCTATGTGGAGATACCCTGCATTGCTAAGAAACTGGTCTGTGGAGACGAAGGTAAAACACAAGCCACAGAAATATTATACTTTATTAATGTGTGCTTTTTAATGATAGACTGTGGTATAATACTCTCAAATTGTAATATGTGTACATGGCATTTTAATCCTGAAGGCATGCTGACTTCATTATTTATGAAGTCATTTCCACCAGGTATGAGGAAAACTGAAAATCATTTTTTTCTTACATTTAGGCAGTTCAAGGTCTGTTTATATACATAGCATATTGTCATTCACATTCAGTGTGCTTTACAGCAAAAAAGTAACCACAGAAGGAAAAGTAAGGAATAAAGTATTGACTAATGTCAAGAAGGCAATGTAAAGAACACAGATACAGAATATGGATAACAGTGTATGATCTTTGCAAAAGTATTGCAAATATAAAAGTTTAGCCACATATGTATTGAAGGCTGCGAAAAACAAGGCAGATTTTAGCATTTGAAAAGGCAGTAGTCAGCCCTGCAAAGTATAAAGACATGAATATGTTTCTTCAAATCTTGCTTTCACGTGAAATCTCTAACCTTAGCTATGTTCCTGAGATGCCAGAAAGCTGATTTAGTTGTAGCTTTAATGTGATATCTGCCCATGATTATAATTTTGGGCATAGGTTTTATTGCCCTAGATTTCAGGTAGGCACTAAGGGGCACCCATTATTCTTTGTTCTAAAACAGAACTGTCTTCGTCTTGTCATTATTTAACTGAAGATGTTTTTGTATACGTCCATTTTATAAGGCATTAACAAATTGAGTCTATAGGACAGTAATCTTTTGGTGAAAGAGCTAGATAGATATGAGTGCTCTTGTGGAATTTGGCAAAGGAAGTTAAACAAAAGGGGCCCATGAATGGATCCTTGTGGAACACCGTACAACAAGGTAGTGTTCTCTGATTCCGACAGAGGCAAAATAACCCCTGGAGGATGGGAGGGGAAGGCACTCTCCACAATTAATTTAATAGTGATGGTGTCTAGCTGAAGTTGTCCGTCATCTGCACTCCCAAGAACTTCACACTGCCGAGTTGTTTATGTGAATTGGGGTGTATGGGGGAGTTCCTCCTTAAGTCAGTGTAGAAGGAATTTTTTAATCCCCATCAATTCTATTTTATAATTCACATTTAACCCATATGTGTCTGTGTAAAAGTTAGGGGAAACTCTTGTCTCATGCAGAATGGTAAAAGGGGCCCCATTCAGGAAATTCCATGGCCAGCAGAGTACTGTCTCAAGGAGATTGTCATTCAGAGAGAGGGGCCAGCATTAGAAGAGGGGGGGCTTCCAGAGTAAGCGAGGCCCTAAATGGAAGCCAGATGTGAGGGGTGGGCTGGACCAAAGGACGAGGGGGGTGATCAAAAGTGTATATATAGAAGCTGTAAGGTTCGCTCTGGGCTTTTTCTGCAGAAACTGCCCGGGCGGAGATTGACTAAGCCTCAATAAACGCCTGTAATTCCCGAACTCAGAGTCCGACTTCACTTCTTCTACGAACCTAAAAAAATTCTTCTACATCAGTTACCATCTCCTTCGTCTTGTTGACCTTCAGGGACAGGTTGTTTTCTCAACACGCGTCCACCAGCTGTCTGACCTCCTCTCTGTATGCGGATTCATCGTTGTTCCCACCACTGTTGTGTCGTCTGCAAACTTGATGTGTTTTGTGCTGAATTGGGCAGTACAGTCATGTGTTGGCAGGGTGAACAACAGTGGGCTGAGGACGCATCCTTCAGGCGATTTGGTGTCCTGGAGGTGCTGGTTCTAATAATAACAAACTGAGGCCTGTTAGTTAGGAAATCCAGGACCCAGTTACAGAGTGAGGTGTTCATGCCTAGTAGACTTAGTTTTCCTATCAGTCTCTGTGGAATGATGGTGTTAAATGCTGAACTGAAGTCTATGAACAGCATTCTGACGTAACTGTCCTTTGAGTCTGTTGTGGAAAATTCTGTGTATTTCCCTTTCTATGCATGTATTTTCTTTTAATTACATATACTCATTATATAATCATACTCAATGCATTTACTCTCTTTGATTTGCTTGTAGAGCACATACTTTAAGGTAGTAAATAGA
>JBBPDC010000019.1:3793498-3841104 GCA_037974485.1 Hemigrammopetersius urotaenia
GATTCGCATAAATAGGAGAGACTAGGACTGAGTCTTTAGAGAGGGAGATCGAGACTCAGACCTACTCTGGTTCTCGGGCTCTTTCTTTCCATCTGCAGATGTCAAATAAAAGCTTGTTACTTTGAGCGAAGACCTTTTTGTCTGGCTGATTCTCTCACCGCACCAACAAGTCTAAGTGAGAAAGGGTGAGGTGAAGAGTAGTTGAAATTGTGTCATCGGTCGTCCGATTGGCGCGGTTTGCCAACTGCAGTGGGTCAGGCTGGTCTGGGAGGTGTATCTTCATGTGTCTCAGTACCCTCTTCAAAGCAATTTGTGATGATAAGGGTGAGTGCAAAAAGCTAGTAGTCATTCAGTCACTGTTGAGTTCTTGGGCACTGGGATGATTCAGGTAGTTTATGATCAACAGTCTCAAAGGCTGTGCAAATACAGTCCCAATCAAAAGTTTAAGACCACTTGAAAAATGGCAAAAATTCATGTTTTGAATGGTTGGATCTTAATATGGTTCCAAGTAGAGCTTCAACATCCAACAAGAGGAAATGGGAGTGAGACAAACATTGTTTTGAGCAGGCAATTTATTGAAAACAATGCTTAAACTGAAACAGGCTGTTTTACAGCTGATCAAAAGTTTAGGACCACATGTCTTTGAAGTGCCAAATCTGTGCACAAATTTGGATTCATTGTCATTGTCAGGTAATCACACTGACATGACGTTCTGATGGCAAAGGCAAAAAACGTTCCCTTTTTGAACGTGGTCGGGTTGTTGAACTGTGTAAGCAGGGTCTCTCGCAGCGCGCCATCGCTGCTGAGGTGGGACGCAGTAAGACAGTCGTTTGGAATTTCTTAAATGATCCCGAGGGTTATGGGACAAAAAAGTCAGCACTGAGCCGGAGGATCCAACTGGCTGTCTGTCAAGACACTGGACGATCCTTGACCCAAATTAAGGCCATTACTGGTGCAGACTACAGCCTCATAACCATCAGACGGCATCTGAGACTGAAGGGCTTCAAAGACCTCGTCTCGCTGAACGCCGCAGAACTGACCTTTTGGACTTTGCAAGAGAGCACCAAACATGGGACACTGAAAGCTGGAAGAAAGTTTTATTCTCTGATGAGAAAAAACTTAACCTTGATGGTCCTGATGGTTTCCAACGTTACTGGCATGACAAGCAGATCCCACCTGAGATGTTTTCTACACGCCACAGTGGAGGGGGCGCCATAATGGTCTGGGGTGCTTTTTCCTTCAGTGGAACAATGGAGCTTCAGGAGGCGCAGGGGCGTCAAACGGCCGCTGGCTATGTCCAGATGTTGCAGAGAGCATACCTCATGACTGAGGGCCCTCGTCTGTGTGGTAACAACTGCGGTTTTCAACAAGACAACGCTCCAGTACGCAATGCCTGCAGAGCAAGGGACTTCTTCAGGAGAATAACATTGCTCTTTTGGACCATCCTGCGTGTTCTCCTGATCTAAATCCAATTGAGAACCTTTGGGGATAGATGGCAAGGGAAGTTTACAAAAATGGACAACAGTTCTAGACACTAGATGCCCTTCGTGTGGCCGTCTTCGCCACTTGGAGAAATGTTCACACTCACCTCATGGAAACGCTTGCATCAAGCATGCCGCAATGAATTTTTGAAGTGATCAACAATAACGGTGGAGCTACTCATTACTGAGTTCATGTTTGGACCTTTGATTTCTGTTTTGGGGGGTTTATGGTTTTTTTGGAGGTGTGGTCCTAAACTTTTGATCAGCTGTAAAACAGCCTGTTTCAGTTTAAGCATTGTTTTCAATAAATTGCCTGCTCAAAACAATGTTTGTCTCACTCCCATTTCTTCTTGTTGGATGTTGAAGCTCTACTTGGAACCATGTTAAGATCCAACCATTCAAAACATGAATTTTTGCCATTTTTCAAGTGATCTTAAACTTTTGATCGGGACTGTATATTTACGAGAGCTGTTTAGGTACAGTGAGGTTGAAACTGAACCATTTAAATTGAAATAATTACTGATTTTATTGAACAATTTCCTTGCCTTCACTTTACTTTAGTGATGCTGGAAACATGCAAAATACATGTTGAACTGGTTTAATAAGTATTCTTGTAGGTCCAAGTGAAGGCTGTGAGATAGAGTGACTCTCACCAGGATCTATAGAGATAAGAATGTTCTCTCTGTTGACTTTTCTAGGTTCAGTTATGTAACCTGACAGTAATTTCTGTCTTTTCACAGGTAAAGGTGCGATGGCAGAGGTGTCTACTATTGTACAGACAGTCCAGCAATATCTTCCAAAACCAGCTGTCTAATTACTTCATGAGAGAAAGAAAGCAAAACAGTGCCAAATATAAGCACTGGTCCAAACAGCATGTATTCAAATTATTTCCATACAAATATATTTATATTTCATTAATGTGAGGTGCTTTTTATTTTCTCTAAAGCACATTGTTACTCCATAACAATTTCCCCAGAAATCACGAAAACAGATTTTTTTGGGGGGGAAAAACCTATTCAGACTTACAGTCCTTTATATATTGTCTCTCTTTATCTCCAAAGTTATTCTGATACAGCCTCTTAATGAGCGAATTCAGCTTTATAATGCACCCATTAATGACACGAGTGTTCAAATGACAGAAATTCACAGAAAAGCCTTGTCGCTGTAACAGGGTGCACTGAAGCAGCCACAAATTAGCCTAATCACCATACATAAGGCCAAGCTTCAGCTACAGGAGTATAAAGGTCCCCACCACCGCTGTACGGCAGTGGAACTCTCGAGTGATAGATGCTTTTGTAGCTGAATGCAAATAGATCCTCACTGCCATGTTTGAACATTTAGAGTGAAGCCTTCCCAAAAAAGCAGGTTTTTGTAGCAACAAGAGTGTCAACAAATATTTGGACAAATATTGGATGAATGGCTCATTCAGAATTCATTAGAAGGGAAGCTGTGTTTTCTAAGACAATCTGTAGAATGGATTTCCTTATATCGGTATCAGATAAGAAGGAACAGTATGTTTTGTGTGAAACCCCAGCCTTAATCCTGTGTGAACTGTCACATTTACGGCATTTATCAGACGCTTTTATCCAAAGCGACTTCCATTCCCTAACTACAGGGGACAGTCTCCCTGGAGCAACTTAGGGTTAAGGGTCTTGCTCAGGAACCCAGTGGTGGTGCTGAAGGTAGGATTCGAACCTGTGACCTCTTGTTCTGGAGGCAAGTATCCTACCCACTGAGCTACCTACCTGATAACAGTTCTGATAGCAGAATCTGTAGTACACTTTAGTCATTTGAGATGAGATGAAATCATGATTCTTAACACTTTACCTAGCAGGACTAGAAGACTCCATCATTGTCATTCAAAGACTGGCATCTACACTCTCTATGTTTAAACAGCCAGAGGGAAATCAGAAAATGCTTGTCTAACTCTTTATTTCTCTAACGCTTGTAAAATGTTCAAGCTAAAAAACTTTTGCAAAACTCATTATCATTATAGTATGCATGCATCCTTAGGCTTTTCACACCCCAGGTTTGATTGTTCTCGCTCTTTCAGCAATAAAGTGGCTAAAATAGATAACTGGCTAAAATAGATAACTGTCATATTTTGCACCTGGGGCATTGAAACCCCAGGTGCAAAACACCTACCTGCATGTCTGCATGGCTCCTTGACAAATGTTTTGAGAGGAAAGACACTGTTTGGCAAGTTTCAGGAGAGCTGTTCAATAATTATTTAGCTTTTTTTTTAATTAGCTTTTTAATTTTGGTAGGGAGGGCTGACAAATTTTCTTGTTGATTTTACTACAACCACAAAAAACCAACACTTTTTTAAGTAAATCAATATTCAGTGCCACAAAATGAAGTTTAATATCTATATCCTACTACATGACACATCAAAAATTGTATACATACTTCTTTCTACCCGTAAGTAAGTTTTGGAAATTCACCTAATCTTATTCAAGAACTGAGTGAGTTTTGGTTGGTTACACTACTGCACATAAAGAGGTCATGTTTTGACAATTTGCTTTTCAGTTATATAATTTTGATTGACATTTGTACTCAAGAAGAGGAATAGAATCAGTGTTGTACTCAGTTAACCTTTACTTTTTACACTGGAAAACTGAAAAATATGCTTTCAATTTATTCGGCCTCGCATACCACTTATGTCAATTTTAAGGGGCTAAATTAAGGGGTTTGATTTCATAGTGTATTTATCACATAATAAATCTGTTCTGCTACTAACACATTCCCCCAAAACAACGGAAAATGCCACCGGCCACCTACCCCCCAACTGCAATGCCTCTTGGGAGGTACAGTCCTGCCGTGCCACTCGTTACAATATGAACAAACGTAATGGGACGCCAGCCCCCCCACTAAAACCAGCTGACACGTACAGCGCTCCAATTACTTTTGTTTTGTCCACATAAGATTTGTGACCATTACACCAAATGTGACTTTAGTAACACTCTATTCAGATACATAGACTTTCATAGGAAGTTCGTCTCTCTTTGCAGCTGCTATAATGGTTCCACCCCCATGCTCTGGACTTTGAGGGTAACTTGTTTTTCAGTAACAAGCTAGATTAAACATGAATGTCCTGCAGTGGAAAATAGCTTTGGTTTTATATTTGATTTAATTACATTAATGTTTAAGTTGAGATTTACATCTGAACTGCAACTAACTGTGTTAAAGGGAACACTGCTGTTAAAAAGCCCCTAATTTGTTTAAAGTGTTTGTTATTCCGGTAATTCAAAAATAAAAGTGTGCAATACACTAGTTTTGATTTAATTTCGCATATAGCAGTGCAATTAATCGCAGAAAACCATGTGATTAATCGTGATTAAATTTCCCCGCATTAATATATATGTATATGTATGTGTGTATATATATATATAATGTATGTTGTTGACAGTATTAACTGTCATTAATAAACATAAATCTGCACAAAGCAAACATATTCGTCTACTGTCACGTCTGTGCAACGGATGATTTGTCATCCAAATAATACTTGCTCAGTAAATGACTCATGGGGTCCCTGTACCCTGATTAATTGAGTAAAAAACCCTACAAAGTTATGCAGTTTATAACAAAACAAGCATACAAACTCTGTAATTATAGAGCTACAACAATCATGGTAGGTCAATACCAGTAAGTCTATGTTAGAGGAATTTTAATATTCACTGTATGCTTAAAGAGATCTCAAATTCAGCCCATGAACCGCTTTGCATAACGTAGCTTTAAAGCCAAGGCTATCAAACATTGCTTGAGACTTCAGATTACTTCCTGCTCTAATAGTCTTTTCACTCTGTAGACCTCACATTTAATGTTGTTGCATAACTGAAAGAACGAGTCCTCTTTTTTTCAAGCAGAATATTCAAAAGTCAAGATGAAAAATGCAGTGACGATCCTTTTTTATACCCCAGACGAGTCAGGAAGATGGCGTCCAATTAGGAAGCAGTTTTTTTCAGTTGTACACAACAATGTGCTGGAAGATTCAAAGAGCATCTCTGATTTGACATTTTGTTATATGCTGTACTGATCCCAGAGGAAATAGCTCGAGTTCTCTGCATTTCTCTGACCATTATTGGGCCGCCAATAATGGTCAACAAAGGAATGGTGTGTGGGGATGGTACGTTACTCAAGGGCATCTCAGTGGTGCCACTGGTAGTCCTGGGACTAAATCAAAAGATTCAACCAGCTGACACGAGAGGATGCAAATCACATGACCTGGCTTATGTCGGACATCCTGCAGAGAGAGCATTCCTGAGTCAGTGACATTAACTGACCCAACTGAGTTCAAGAATCATTCCATTCTCCTTATCTCATACAAGCTGATATGCACAGCTATAAACAACAGTTTAAAGTTACGCATGTAGAACAGGTATGTTACATCAAAAATAAATATGATAATCATAAGATAGTAACTCCAGGGGCTTGTGTAACCATGTTTAGTGTTAAAAAGATAAACAAACAGATAAATACAATGCCAGTATTTGAGCCTTCCTGACGTCTTCTGTTTTTGCATGTCTTTATTGTTTCACATCTTCAAAACTGAATACAGTACAGAAACAACCTGAGCAGACACAAAACCTACTATTTAATGTGATTATCTAGTTTACTGAAGGAAAAAAGTTGTTCACTCACTTGATTTGACTGCAGTTGTTGTAGCTAAAGGTGACACGAACAAAGTAATTACTTTTTACTTGAGTGATACAGGTGTTGCAGAAATTGTTTTTCTTCAGTGAAAGAAATTATCATTTATAAATTGTGTTTTATGTTTCCTCATGTTCTTGTGTCACATTACATTTTTAATGAGGCCCTGAAACCATTGTCGGGGCAGTTCTAGAATCATCAAGCAAACAAAGTCTTCTTCGCTCAAACAAAGATTTTATTGCATTTGCAAATGGAGGAGAGAATTCGCAACCCAGAGCAGTTCTGAGTTCCGAGGTCCCTCTCTGAAGAATATACAGCTGTGTTCCCCTCTTTATACCAGTCTCCCACTTCTTATCAGATTTACTGCAGAGTTTTCTTGCCGGATCTCCCAGTGGAGAAAGGCACAATAAAGCCTTGAGAGGTGCCTCGCTATCCTCCCTAGAGACGCGAGCAGTGGCACCTCTTTGCGTGAATATAAACAAGGAAGTTGACCTCGAAATTTTGTTCCAGTCTTCTGCAATTTACTGCTGACAAGAAGTAACAGACCATTTAAGAAAAACACACACCTTCTAACATGTGGATCATCTAAATCATTAGCCTTTCAGCTATGTTTACTGAATATACTGATTCTCTACTAAAAGTATATGTAATACATGCAAATCAAAGAGAATAAATGTAATAAGTGTGATTACATAATGAATAAATGCAAATCAAAGGAAATACATGCAAATTTCCACAACACCATTTAGCATGACAAATCCACAAAACTAGAGGAGAGATCAAATAAATTTTTGACATGTCATTCACATAGCTGTTGTATTATTCCACTTTACTCCATGGTTAACATGTAAGATGGAGGGAAAGATATTATGTTAGCTGGGAAAGCATGCAATTTGAAGTCAACTTTATATAAAACAGTAAACTTGAAAAAATGAGTAAAAGAAAAAATCTGTATCTGTGGTGGAAATAATTATTTGATCGCCTGCTGAATTTGTAAGTTTCCTAACTTGAACAGTCTCTAATTTATGAGGTAGTTTAATTTTTTATGAAGAGAGACAGAATATCAACCAAAATCAAGTAAAAACATGTTACATAAAAGTTATAAATTGATGTGCATTTCACTGAGTGAAATGAGTATTTGATCCCCAAGTGAAACCCTTGTTGGTGTCAGAGTGCGGGCCGCGAAGCCCACACTCTGATTTACATCTGAGCGTACAGGAACGAGGCTGGCAGGCTTCCATGCTGGTGCTCAGGTTTTATTTACAGAAACAAAACAAAACGAGAATTCAAACAGGCACGCGGGCCTCCAGACAACATGAACGGGAAACAGGAACGAGAAACAGGAACGAGACACTACTCAACATGAGGCGATGGAGACATGAGGTTACACAGACAGACACGGGCTTATATACATGATGACATCACGGGAAACAAGGCAGCTGGGGAGCACATAAACAGAAACCAGGTGAGGACAAAAACCACGTGACACAAGCAGAACCTAGGAACACATAACATAATAAAAGTCCACAGAACAGAACCAAACAGAACAGGGCAAAATCAGGACAAAAACATGAACCGAAAAGTAGTGGCCCTAACCGGCCACTGACCTAGCCGTGACAGTTGGCAAGCACAGCAGTGATGTTTCTGGCTGTCGGTCAGCAGGTTTTAACACATCTCAGGAGGGATTTCAGTCCACTCCTCTTTACAGAAACTCTCTTAGACTTTTAGGTTTCTTGGACCCTGCTTGGCAACTCGAAGCTTCAGCTCCTCCGCAGATTTTCTATAGAGTTGACCGCATGGACCTTAATGTGCTTCTTCTTTAGCAACTACTAAAGGCAGTATGTTTTGGAAGACCCATCCATAACCCATCTTCAGTGTTCTGGCTGAGGGAAGGAGGTTCTCATCCAAGATTTTACGGTACATGGCCCCATCAATTGGCCCCTCAGTGCAGTGAAGTCATCCTGAACCCTTAGAAGAAAAACATTCCCTTGGCATAATGTTTCCACCTCCATGTTTGACTGTGGGGATGATGTTCTTCGGGTCATACCCAGCATTCCTCTTACTCCTAACATGGCGGGTCGAGTTGATACCAAAGAGCACTTTCTCCCAAGCCTTCTCTGAATCATTTAGATGTTCACTGGCAAACTTAAGATTGGCTGTGCATATGCCTTCTTGAGCAGGGGGACCTTGCAGGATTTCAAACCATTATGATGTAGTGTGTTACTGTGGTCCCAACTACCTTCAGATCATTACCAAGCTCCTCCCGTGTAGTTCTGGGCCGATTCCTCACTTTTCACATGACCGTCCTCACCCCATGAGGCAAGATACTGCATGGAGCTCCAGACTGAGGGCAACTGATGGTCATCTGAATAATCTCACCAACAGTTGCCACCTTCTGTGGTGGACAGTTTGGAATGGAAGAAACTGATTCTGTGGACAGGTGTGCTTTGTACACATAACGAGTTAAGGAGTCTGTAATTGATAGCTTGATTGTAATCTGTGAGCAACATGGGCACAGCAGGGGATCATATAATTATTTCCCCCACTGTAGTTATATAATATTATACAATATTTGTTTGTTCATAATCAGCTAGAATGCTTTGGGAAAATAGTGCTTGTTCAGTCAGGAAAAGGACACTTAATGTGAAATTGCCTCAGGTAATATAATTACAAGAAATTAGCCAAATGGGGAAGAAAACATTTTATATTAATAACTATTTATCTTATTTTTTGTATTTCCAGGCAATTGATTTTCACAGACCCAACAGCTGTTAGAACTAAACATGTTATTGTGAAGAGTGAGTTGTAACAAAGTTCTAATGTGCTGCATTTTAGATCAAGTCTTAATATTTTGTTTACATGACTAACCTATTATTGTTTGTATCTCACATGTTTTAACCTCGGCACAAAAGATCAGCTCAAAATTCAATGGCCTGAATATAACTAGATTTGTATCAATCAACTTCAAATAGCATACAGTACTAAGGCTCTCACTTTGCATACATAAATATGTTGTGCAGTCTTGTTGTTTCTGTTTGAGATTTCTGTTTTATAACTATTATGCAAGTAGAATCTTTCCCCTTCTGATGAGGCTGTTTTTAATCAGAGTTGATTTCATGCTGATCAGAGTAAATTCATCAATCTTTTTGGATCCTTATGTGGAGGCCACACTAACCATCTCTTACTCATTTTCTTAGAAGGAATGGGTGGTGTGTACAATATTTATGTATATATTCACACACATGGCACTGTGGGCAGGCAAGTATTAAATAAACAATAATACAACAATATAACTCTAGTCTCAAGCACAAGTAATAAATAAAGAATGTAGAAACAGTTACTGAACAGGTTGCTTGTGAACCAGGTCCTCCAGCTGCAGTGTTATCTTTAAATATAAATTCAGATAAATTGGGTATTCCACATGTACAACATTCCACTGGGTTATTTTTTTTCTTGGGCCCCTAAAAAAAGCATTTAAAAAATGACACCTGAAAAAGATAAAAAGTCAGTTGTGCAGGTTTGATGTGTCTACATTTGGGACAACCTAAAGACTTGTGGTCCCGCCCATCCAGATCTGGGTACCTGGATAACCTACCCGAGCCTGGTACTGACTTCCTGGAAATCCTGAGTCTGGGTCTTTCTCTGACTCAGACTGAGAGTAAGAGAAGTATCTGGCATCCAGTGGTTGTTGCTTGCTTGCATGTGTAAATCTATAGCTCAGTGACAAGGCCAGGATTGGTTGAGTGCTCCATGAATTCCCCAGGCCTGTATGGTTTGTCTACGAAATGCATGCTGTGTTTTTTGGTGAAAAAACAATGAAGAACACAGCAAGAAATTCTGTTAAATTGATGATGCTGAGAAATTGAGTTCTGAGCTTCAGAATACAGCTGTGCTTCCTCTTTAAATACTTATGTGCTGTCTTCATATAACAAATAAACAAGGCCTTTCTCTCCGTCTGTTTTCATACATTCCATCTGTTTCCTCAAGCAGCTCACCATAAGTATTTCTAATACTGAAGCGCTTTGTTTCTGAATGATCTACATGATCTCATTCTAAGGTCAGACATGCAGCAGATGATACATTTATCACACTTTTTCTTTATCATGCTTGGAAGGAAGTGTATACTAGCTGCAACTATTTATATTTTATATACTAGCAGGCTGGTATATGGTTCTGCCTCCCTATCGCATACTTAATCAAAAGTGGGAGTGATGCCAAAAGTTTCAATGATAACTTAATCAGAGCAGTCAAGCTCATGCAGGGGATTTAAGAATGTGTGTGTGTTAATTTATGATGTATTCTCAACATTGGCTTTTCAGTATATTGTGCACAAAGAATATAAGGGCGGCCAAGCAGATTGCAGTTTTGGCATTAATTGTTGATCTGACTTCAAAGGATAGAATTTGCCTCTGCTGTTCCCTTTCACCTCCCATTAGACTAAAATCTGTCCCACCTCATTTGTTTAGCAAAGCAACCGAGGTGTTATCATGGGATGGAGTGCGTGCTGCCTTGTGTATGGTCCCTCTGTCTGAGGCTGTGACTTGTTCTCTTGTCATTGGCTGCTGAGCACCAGTTTTAAAAAACAAACACCCAAGCAGGGAGGGAAACATTAATCAGGCAGAGCCAGTGACATCATGTGACTCAACAGAGTGCGGAGGAGGTTCCTGCCTCGCCTTTTCTTTTTTTAGTAAAAGATTTCAACCACAGATGGGGAGCAGAAAGTCATCTGGCTGAGTCGAGGTTCCCTCACATGCCCTATGTACTGGTGCATGAGGAAGTTGGTTAGTTTCCAAGCTCAGCACAGCCCAAAACAAAGAACTGCTTGAAAGTGTTCAATTGAGGACTATGGATTCTACCACTGGTGGGTCTCCATAACAATGACAATATAAATTAAATAACAAAACTAGGTGTGCGACATCCATGAATGAATAATATTAGCAGGGTCATCTTTTGATGTTTTTAAAGATAAAAACAACGCAGTTGCCCCCCAGCAGACTGTTGAGTGTTGAGGTGTCACTATGGTTGGGTAAACACTTCTGATATTTCCTCTTGCTGTCCTTTGGGGGTGATAGGAGCCCCACTGTGCTGCTCCTTGAGGCACATTAGAGGCAGCAGAGACCTGGCTGATGTAACTCTACACCTGAATGAACTCATAACAAGAACTGGCACTGACACCTGTAGAACTAAGCATGGTTTCATCAGCAGCACTGTAACCAGTCTTCTGGGATGAAGCTCAGAGTAACCACAGGTAAGCAGCCCGGATTTATCATCCAAACGCAGTGGGATGGTAAAAACAGTCAAAAGTCCGGCACAACATACTGTACAAGCCACAGTGTTTATTTAAATAACATGCTTAAAAATAAAGGTGTCAAAAGGAATTATTTGTAGTGATCCCTTAATAAAAAGGACACTATTAAATTATCTTGACATTAAATCATCAAATAAAATACCATATCATTAACAGTAGCACTACAACTGCCATCATTAGTTTGTTCATATCAGGAAATCTCCGTTTCCTTTTTTTGCAAGTGTCTTCTGCACACTTCTTTATGAAGATGCTTTTACACATCTCTATATGTAACTGCCAGCAAGCTGCCTAAGGATCAATTAGAATTAATACAACTTAATATACTAGTGAGAAAAAAAACACAGGCAAGACATGGGGACAGCACACATTACAAGACTGTTTGGAGTTTAGCTCCCAAATCAGGCAAAACAGACAGATCCACAACATTTTTTTTTCATCACAAAAGAGACTTAAGAAAACGTAAATGAAGAAATAGATGTTGTGAGACTGCAGTGCCGGGAAATGAGCTGATGATGAGCTGAATATATTTCTTTTGGAATATTTCTTATTTGTTCCGTATTTGTTTTTACTGAATTATAAATTCAAATCTAATGATGCATTAGATTATATGTTTTTCCTCAGCCTTAGCCAAAATCCACAGATAAGAGGAAATGTCAGGGCCCTGTGAGCTCTTTCCTACGAGGGTGCTGTTTTTATTAACATACTTCCTCTTTTTGATGCTTTCTAGATATGTTCATCCCATTGTATGTCTTTGACAGTATATGTAAAGTATGCAAGCATAATTTTCATAGTCATATAAGGAGATTCTCAAAAGTAAGAGAAGAGACAGACATCATATTTAGAGTGATACTTGTTGATAAGCCTACTTAAATGAGAAGCAGTGCTGTGTCACACAGTTCTGGAATAGTGATTCAACCAAAACACTTACATTTGGCTATACTTCTATTGAACTCTCTAACATACATCTTTATTGTTCATTGTGTGATATGGCCCTTAATGCTGTATGGTTAAATTATAGGATATTGTGTGAGAGGCTTGTGTTGGCACAGGTTGATTGGCTGTAATGTTTTTATGCCATGGCAACACATCATATAAGGAGCGTTGTGGTGGTCTGCGGGGAGATGTTTCTCCAAACCTGAGCTTTTTAACACCCCTGAGAGCATGGGGGTGGTCTTAAGGAGGCCGTCAGCTTGTCTAGACTATACAGTGGTAATCTCAGAGGATGGACAATTAGGTACTGCTAACAGATGCACTTCCACCAGCATGATGCCATGGAAAACATATACTAGCCTGCTATTATGCATTTCACTTGGACTGTATGTGTCATAATCATTTGTTATTGATCCTGTTATAGACACATGAGCAGAATAGACTCAGGGCGATATTAACCTCATGTTGATCTAGTATATTTTGTGCACACAAATTATGCTTTAATCTTTAACTACATAAGAAGGTAAACACAAAGCAATCCTTTTAATGCCAACAGAGTTCACCCAATGACATTGAGTTTTGATTATGTTGCTGTGGCTGCCACTGCTGTTTTCAATAACCTGGGGTTGGTAGTAATAAAGATACGACTGACATTAACTATTAGGCCATAACTATGGAGAAAGGACACACCAATAAACCTATAATTAAGCTTGCTTCATAGGCAAACAACAATCCACTATTTCCTTGTAAAGGATGCATCTTCAGTTTGGCAGAAAGAAACACTGTAGGAAGTTCCATGCAAGGAAGAAATGCATTGCACCAGACTCTGCTAATAAATGACTTAGTTCTGGCCTTGTCTACCAGTTATGGTCAACCATTAACTAAGACAGGATGACAGAGTCTGATAAACAAAAGGCGTCTGGAATGCCAGTGCCATCTGCTTTTTGTCAAAACTTGTGCAGAGCTTTCAAATATACTACGACAAAAAAGTTCAAAGACTCGAGTCTTTTTCTCGGGTTTCACTAGGTGGCTAGAGCCAGTTCCATTATTCACTGATAAGCATTTTTAAGCATAAGTGATAACTATTTCCTTCATTGTTTTTTTATTATTTATATCGAATTTATTTAACTGGTGACAGTATTGTACTGGGGAAATCTCTCTCACATATACTGTACATAGCACCCTCTCCCATTTGTCCAGGCAAAGAACTTGAATTTTTTTAGGTATCCTTAATGTCTTTGTGAAATCAAGCTACTGAAACCTGGCATGAGTCATCCTGTGAAATGTTTTAAATTTGAAGACCCACAGCAAAAAGTTCCCTTCGTCCATAAACGGGTTTGCTCAGTAAAATAATGCCTGAATTCTGCTGTTAGGCAATTTCCTGGACATAAGGGCTATTTCTCAACCTTGTACATCTGGAACACTGAACGTTGCAGGAGCCTGACGAGTTCATATATTCCCTGCTTTCCATATAGGCTTTTTTGTAGCCTACAACATGAAACAACATGTAACTCTTACAAGCAACACCTAATCAATGCTAAAAATTAGGCAAAATATGTCTGGTCAGGTTTTATTCTAGTGTGTTTGTCATATATTTTGTTGCCTTCCATTTTGCCTTCCCTGTACCTTGCCTTGCACTTACCTCTCCAGCGTAAATTGTTCAAAAACGGCCCAAAACCTCACCTTAGTTTTTACACTTTCACTTTTTTAAAGAAACTTCTAGCGGTATTAAACTCCTCACACATCTATTTGCTATCACCAATGCCACTTGACTTTGGTCATATTTTCTCTAGAAAAAAGCATTTCCCATCAGCCCCCGCAGAATGACTTTGTTCACACCATAACTATAGTAGAAGAAAAAATAAACATGATTGTTTCAGAAATGTAGTGGTGGAACTGTCTCATGTGTTCTACAATGCATGATTTTAGCTCAAAATATTCAAATGTATTAAAACCTAATGCTGAGATATGTGTTGCAAATTAATTACGTGGGAAATGGGATGTATTTTCTTATTTTCTTGTAAATAACGCTGAAAATAACATTAAAGGATCAAAAGTGAAGCCAAATGGACCATCAAGTGTCACAGAAACGTTCAAATAACTATATACAAAAACTAAAAAAAGACTACCCAGTATCATAGAAACACTAAAATAACACTGAAACAAACTGACATCACACCACCAGTACTGAAAAAAAATGTTGGCAACTCAACGTTATAGCAACGTTTACATGAGTTTGACAGTGTGGTTATTTTTAAACGTAAGCATTTCAGTTTCAACCTCGGGGCAACTTTGGATGCTGCTGGTATCACATTCTGACAATATGACTGTAATATCTATTTAATTTTATGAGCATTTTCAATGAATACGTTCGTTTCCATTCGAACACATGGGAAAAGCAATGCAGTTTTTAATTAGTGACGGTCCATATTCAGTCAGATCTAATCTTTGTCCGTTTTGGGTGTATTTTGGTTCAGTTTTGTTCCGTTCCTTTGGTGATAGCACGTCGACAGCTTTGCAGTTTCTCAAGCCTCGCATCTCGGACCAAAATATCACCAAAACGCTAAAAATAGCAACGGTCTTCTACGCTGAGGGTGCTGAGAAGTTCCACGTGCTGAGAAGTTCCACGGCGGTTTAGGACTGTTTGTTTTTGAATTTTTTTTACTCTTTGTCAGCTTATTTTAATTTCTTCTGGACTTTGGGAGGAGGGACACTCGAGGTGGAGGATTATTTGAGGATCCTCTACTAAAGAGGTTCTAAAAGCCAGCGTGCGTGTACTGTGCCACCAGTCAGCAAAGCCAGCGTGTGTAAGTGTATAGTATGTGTGTTAATGTGCTCTGTGACAACGTGCAGCCGCAGTCCAACATGAGCCCTCGCCTGCAGACGCCCACTGCTGCTGCGCCAGTTTCTCGAGATCCTCCCTCTCTTTTTTTCTTGTCTTGCTCTAATTGGTGAAGCGTTCACATACTTTTGGACTGACGCCTCCGAAGATCCGAGCTCCTCTAGAAAAAAACAAGCTGAACCGTATGAGCATGTCTCCCTCTACTTCAGCTCCACAACTCTTGCATATTGCCTGGAGGATCTGATGGATTCGGAGACTGGTTCCAAAGGCTGGCTTGCACTTTTTGTGGTTTTGTTTTTGTCATGGATATCCTGGTTGAATCTGGAGTTGAGCGGGCTGGGTGTCCCTCCACGGTAAGGGCTGTAGCTGTGTTGGAAATCTGTGGAGAAAGTGTGGTGTGGATTATTTCCCAGACAACACAGTCAGTTTCTCTGTAATACCAGAGATCTGGCTGCAGTTCTCCAGAACTGATATTCATTCGAGCAGTCGGTGCTTCTCACATGGACTTTGAGAGCAGATGAGAACACAGTGTTTTTGTTTCATGAGGAGCTTGTCTGATAAGGGTAACGATCTTTGTTCTTTGTCGTATCGATTATTGTATGGATGTTAATGGAAATACCTTAAACTTAAAGAAGCTCAAAATTGACAACTAGGTTCGTGTTCGCTGTTAGTGTATGAGGGGGTGTTTGTTTTGCTTTTTGTAACGTGCACGATCGCCCACGCCGCATACTCCGCGAACACCATGCAGTTTCCTGATTTTTACTGTCACTTACTGTAGTCTAGAGAACACCTATACCCCCAGAGGTGAGCTTTTGGAAATTTAAAGAGCCATGTGTACCCCTTCATTACTTTGTTATATTTATGCTCATGCTTCCCCCAATCATTTCTGTAACTGCTGTATAACATAGTTGGGAAACCTTTCTGAAGACTTGCTTTAAAATGTTGCTCTGACTCATGTCAGATGACCTCTGGTCAGAGAGGTTTTAGAGATTGAGCCATCTCTGTACATGAGAACTTTACACACTTCCCTCCTTAGTGTGACCGTGAACACATCCCTAACACATGCTCAAGTTCGTCTGACCTGATATTTAAAAGAGGTCGTGATGCTCTTGCAGAAATATATTGGGTGTAGCTGCAAGTCATTTGCATCTGAGCATCTAATAGAATATGCGCCAAAGATTGGAGTTAAAGAAATTCAGAGGATCTGGGAATGATCTGGGAATGATCTGGTTCTTTTTGACAAGTCAGTTAGGGAGTGTATGCTCTCCTCCTCAGAATTACGCTTTTCAGTTTACAAGACTTCACCGGATGGCCTTGAGTATTATCAGTGTTTGTTCTCACCCTATTTTCGTCTTTTGAGCTCCTAAACACTCGGAGGAGGTTTAGAAAGAACACGTTCCGGGTTCAGAAAGGAATGCTTCATAAGGAGCATATTTCCAGAGGTCATTTAGTTTAAAAGGTTTAATACATTAATTTGATCTAGTTTAGAGTTCTAAATATATTTATTTGAAAAAGTATTAGTGATCCTAGTGTTCTGTGTGAAAGTCTTGCCTTTGGTTGTAATGGAAGTTGATTTGACTACAAATGTTAGTTATTAAAAATATTTTTAATTGTTTAATTAGCTTTGATATTTGATGTTCCTGGAATAGCTTTAGTCTTAAATTAATATGTTTATTTGATCTTGTTCGTTTTGTTCAAATACAGTATCTGAAAAATCTTTTCCTCTATTAGGTTTCATTTGGCATGAGGATAAATAATCTCAAAAGACAAGCCGGGATGAACAGCAAGCGAGCACAGAGTTCCATGGATCCTCCAGCTCAAGGCAAGATAGCAAGACTAGAGGGTACTGTTGGGACTTTAGTTCCCCCAGGAGCACCTAAAGCAGACGACTTGCCACATTACTCCCAGGACAAATCCTTGCCCTACCAACGGACATACATGTCTAGCACTCTCAGTGGACAGGAGACTTTAGATCTTCCCTCAGCATGGAGCCCCTCGAGGACTTGTGTGAGAAATGGGGGGAGCCCAGTGGTTCATTCTTCAGCCACAGAGGGGTCCATTTCAAATCCAGTCCTTTACAGGCCTGAAAATGTGCTTTTCCCCATGGATGGTGACTCCCCTGCTGCAGCAGAGGAGCTGGCAGCCAAGCATAAGCTTTCCTACTATAACAGAAGTAAGCACAGCTCCAATTCTGCAGGTATAGTCTCTCCTATTACTTATAGGAAGATGCCAATTGGATACACAAGCTTATCCCCCTCAGCAGCAGAAAACTCTGGGCTTGCTATTCCAAAACCAGTGTATGGACATAGCCCCTGCTGCACTGACCGAAAGTGCACAGTAGGCCATAATTATACTGTGGAACGAGGACTGCCAAGGGTACCCCCTCAAATGTTTGAGGATGACTGGGCTACATCTTACAATCACTGGACATATCTGCAGAAAAAGGAGCATGAAGCACGAATGCAGCAGAGAAAACTGTCATTTGAGCACTGTGGAGAGAGAGTACCGTTGATAGATGTAACCACACAGGGCTATCATGGTGTCAGTCCGAGCAGGCCTAGGAGGGCATCTGCTTTTACTGAGCCAAGCCATAGCAACTATACTTATAGCCCATCTCAACCTCTTTTTCCAGCTTCTCATGAGCACTGCCAACGTTTCCAGATGCACCCTCAAATCCATAAGCATCTGCCTCCTATGTATGAACCACTGACTAGAATGCAATATGGAGCACCTGCACAGGTTTATCAAGATCATCCTCACATATCCAAGTATGGAGAAATACCTCAGCATTCTTTGCTTTATTGTCCACAGAATAACACAGAGGTTTATGGACAAGACAGTTCTCATCACATAGTTGAAAAGCAAGCGTCAGGGCAGTGCCCTATTCCACAACCTTATTACAGTGACTTGCCGAATCCTTACTCTATGGTTTCAGCAAGCCATCCAGCTATCAGGAATTTACCTGCTTATCCTGGTTACAGAATGCACTTAAGTACTAGCCAAATGAACCCATTCACTGATCAACCATGTCCCCCACCCATCATAGACCATGTAGATCGACCTCTGGACTTTTCCATACGGAGAGAGCAGAATGCAGACTTCCCCCCGGAGCCCCAAGGACAGTTTAGGATTTCAGGTACTTTCCAGCAAACACAGGCCCCAGATCATCTAAGTGCTCATAACTGCACGTTGGGCCCTTCAGATAAGAGCCAACACAGTTTTCTGGTTGGTAATAGCCATAATTATACCGCCTCTCCCCAATGCACTGATGGTCTATTGAATAAAAAGCAAGATGAATATATTTCAGACAAATCAGCAAAAAGTACTTTAATATCTAAAAGACCTAGGGAGGGAAATGATGATACCCTTGAGACGGATTCTTTGGGAAAAATTCAAAAGGTGGAACAGATGTCTGCTAAGGCACAGCCACCCTTTTCCCCTCCAATGCCTGTCATTAATAAAGTCTTTAGCCTGGCCCCTTACAAAGCCTACTTAGAAGCTACAGGCATGTTCCACACAGCACAAGATTCCAATCATTCTAAGCTCCAGATTGATGTACTACCACCAAAAGAAGAGCCAGAAACACAAAACACAGATCCAGAAACACAAAACACAGACCCTAAACCAACTTTAGGTCAAGATGACCTTCAGTTGAAAGCAGTCAAAACAACTCCAGCTTGCAGCCATGATTCCGAGGAATTAGAAATACTAAATGTGAAGAAAGAGAAAGTAGAGTCAGGTGATGTGTCCTGTCAGTCAGAAATGAATTCAAGCTCTAATAACTGCAAAGATGGAGGAGTCAAAGAAGAGCCAGCAGCGTGTTACACTGAACACAACCTTGTTATTGTAAAGAGTGACTTTGAATCAGAATGTAGGCCACTCACACCAAAAATGCCAGAAACCCCCCTTGAATGGAAGACTGAGCCCACTGTGAAGGACAGAGCAGAACCCATACAGACTTTGAACAGTGCCAGAGAAACCCCAAAAGTTCTTCACACTTTGTCTCCTAAACCCCCAACACCACCTCAGACTATATTTTCCCTCAATAAAATCCCTGTACACTGCCTTAAACTGTCTAACTATAATATAATTTTGCCAGAAGTCCTCAAAGTACCTGTGCCTTCAGGCGCTGGGGTTCTTCAGACTCCTGCTGTGACAAGGCCAGCCATGAGCAGCATCAAACAGGCCCGACGTCAGGTCATAGATCTTCATCAGTCGCTTTGCAGGCTTATATCCTGCTGTGTTTCTCAGACCTCACATTGGGAGCTGAAGGAATGGTTATCCAGTTTGAACCTTGTTTCCCCTCCATCCAAAACCCAGAAGGTGTCATGCCTCCTGGGTTCCAAAGCTAGAGAGGTTTGGCTAAGGGGTGAGGAGACAGTGACGGCACTCGAGAAGGTTCTTAACCAATTTCAAGATTACGTCAAAGGGCATGAATGCCCCTTTCCTCATGTCATGAGAGCAGGGGCAGTATTCATCCCCATGCTGGTGGTGAAAGAGGTCTTATTTCCTCAGGTCCAAGGTACATTCATAGACCAGGTTCTGCAAGAGCATCGGGTTGCGCTGCGGCCTACCACCCTGTCAGAGGAGAGGCACTTGACTCATCTCAACAGGCGGGCCTTCTCATCTAAACTCAGGAGGCTCCTGTCCCTCAAACACCTGCCAGATATCTATCCGGATGTCCTCAACCTCCTCTACTATGACCGTGCCTGCAAGTTCCTTGGTGAGTTGAGGATCAAAAACATTGCTTTGACACTTTTGAGTCATTATTATTCTTAAACACTTAAAATGAGACATTATACTGGACCTTATACCCGTTTTAACTACACACACCTTTTGACTGTACTTCAGAGTGTACATTCTGTAGCATATCTCCATATTACATATCGTCTTTCTTTTAATATCCGACTACAACTATAGTGCATTTATAAAAATTCAAAAGCAGGCAAAAATGTTTGCATCCAGTATAGCAGGGATGACCGGTCTTATCAGATGTTGTGACTGTAGATTTAAATTCCAAGCAAGGACACTTGATTCCATTTGTTTAATCAGTTGGTTTCAGGCTCCAAACAATTGATCATGTGAGCTTCTTATTTGTTCTAATGAAAACAAGCAGACACATGATCCTGGTACGGATGTGATGACTGCACACCCCCACATAGTCAGAATTCACAGTCGCAGGGACTACAAGCTTCATGTGTGTAGTTTTCTTGTTCTGTTACAACTCACTGAGCTCCTGAAAGGTTGATATGGTTGTCTTTAGCATTACTATAAAATGCTTTGTCTGTACAACTTTTTGGCTGTATTTATATTATGAATGAAAGGCGCTATATAAATAATAACTCTTTTTATTATTAGAAATAGCATGACCCCTCTTTTTTCTTTACTGGTACTGATATTGATACAGTTTTACATCGAAAACTAATAAGCTTTAAAAAGCTATATTATTGTAGTACTAAATCCATAGCTAACCTGGCGTCACACACCACGAGTGTGCTATTTCAGCCTAGATCTGGTACAGGATTTGAGCTTGGATCAGATTAGTTTTTTTTTCCTCTATGACAAACGATCCAGCATTTTCTGCTGATTTTTATTTTTATTATTATTATTATTATTACAAGAGGATTCTTTTCATTGTAACTGCTCCTTGTTAACTCAGACTCTTACTTTTACTTTTTCAAGATGCTATATCTATTTCTGGAGTCCCGTATTGTTGCAGTGCTAACACCAAAGCAAGATTTCTAAGCTAGCCAGATGACTTAAGGCCAAAGTTAAGGATCATCCAATAAGAATCCCCCTCTTAAACTAGGCATGCTTGTTTGTAAGCCACCTGGCTTAACTGAGAAATCCTGCTATATGGAATAACCTCTAATTCTGCTATTGCTTCCTGGCTGGGCTGTATAATCACTCTGAGGCCTAGCTCCATGGATCCTAGTTCCTATGGTGGTACAGGAAAGGATTGCATTAAGGCTCCCACATTATAAAAAAGTTTGTCGGGGGCCCTTCCCTACAAAACTCTCCAATACCTCCTGCTTTGATTTGCCCCTCTAAAGGTCTCTGCACAGCCTTGGTGAATATTGCGGAGAGATTTAATTACTTTTGTAATTTAACTTTTATTTTTCATACTTCCATTTTTAATTTTAAATATTTGTTTTGAACCCTTTTGTTTTATTTTACAGATTCCACTCGTACAGATGATGTCCAAAAAATGTCTCAGGTACAAACATTTTCCTCTGTTGCCCCATAATGCTCTGTCCCCAGCACTAGTACGTTTCATTTCCTTTACTTTGTAACCTCTCATTTGGTTTCTTGTACTCCGCACTGAACTCTTTACTTGTAGAGAAGGCATGAATCTCGAGGTGCCTCATGCAGTGTTGTGGGTAAACGGCAGCCCTTTGTGTAATGTGATCAGGAAACTGTGGCTTGGAATATCAGTCTGTTTTCGACACACATGTCCCACTGAGGAAGGAAGTGGCCGGTCATCTGGGAGAATCTTGAGCAGTAGTTCAGTATCGTAGTTGTGACTGTTTGCTACAAGATAGATTTGTTATTGTACCATTATCATCCTGGTGCTACTACCAAGTATTAGTATGATTTACAGTTTACTCTGCAAAAGTTGTTTTAAATCGTATTGCTTATGCAAAGGTGAAGCCCAGGAGACCAGAATGCAGAAATCATGTTGTTTATTCATGTTTGTTGTTATCATCCTTGTTGTGGAAACATGTCAAACTGCAGTGTTCCGTCAGGAATGTGGGAAGTGTCGTAAAATGCATTTGCTGTTTTTCTTTAAAACTTTAAATAAAAAGGTTAACAACCAACTGTGGCACTTTTAGGCCTAAATGAGGCTTATCATTACACAAGAAAAAAACAAATTCCACATCATGCAAATATTTTGCTTTTGGTTTTCTTTCTGAATCACAAGATCTTTTACATTGTATCCTTATTCATCTTTTCTTTAGCATTCGGCTCTCCACTTAATTGTTTACTGCAGATATCCTGCTTGCTCCTGTCTGTGGAAAGTAGCCTTTTTCTGCAGTATCTTTGTTTTTTGGGAAAAAAAATATTCCCAATGTTAGATTCAGAGGATTCTGTATTTGATTGTTTGTCATAGGAATCCTGTTTTGTTTCTCTGCTCGTGTACAAGGCAACGTGTACCCGGCTGTTCACATGTAAAGGAAAACAGGACTCATCAGACCGGGAAACAGTTCCTCATCAGTTCCTCAGAAGTTTTACTCCAGTACTCATTATGGGCACTGTCAGTTGTCCCTTTCAGATATGCTGAAAAGGTTGCTCGGGTGTTTAAGCCAGCCCATTTCTTCCACATCCAAATATGCAGTGGGTTCATATATGGCTCATTAGCATATATTAGTTGATCTACTTGTTTGAATTGGAGGCCTTGGTAACTATGCATGTATTTAGTGTTGAAAGAGGAGTTAGGTTTGTTCTGAAAGGTAGTTCACTTAAAATTGTACCATTGTTAAAACATTCGATGTGTTTGACCTTAGTCTTCATTTCTCTGCAGGAGTAGAACTTGCCTCTTTAAAAAGGGAAAGTGGTGAATGCTCTGATGAAGCTGAAAGTACTGTAATGGAGTTAGAAGAACACTGTGCACCCCCAAAGCCACAAACACCAGATACCATGACACACCTAGAGAACATCAAAGAAGCACATTGCCTCAAGAAGCATAAAAACAAAGGTAGGGTGAAGAGTTCCTGCAAGAGGATGTTTTTAGGTGATGACAGTTCCTCCTCTGAGGATGAACCTGCTGAGGCATCTGCACACTGGTGCTTTGAAAATTCTGTGGAAGGTGAGGTGTGGGAAAATGTCCCAACAGCCTGCAGCTTGGAGGAGGGCCATGTCGAGGTGACGATTGAAGAGGACACCGAGCAAGAACTTGAGAATTCCTGGGGACGTCCGCTGAGCTCGGATGACCTCTCATCAGAATGCAGCAACACAGAGACAGAGGCATCCTCTTGGTTGTCTCCTCAGAGACGGTCATCCAGCCGCTTCTCCAAGAGCCACTCAGGCATGGTCCTTAAGCTCAGGAAAGTGTACTACACCAACGGCCGTCAGGGTCAAGTGTCGCACTACCAGAGAGTCTCGGAGGCTCCGGATGTGGGAAGCTGCAAAAACAGACATCATCGCAGAAGTAGGGAAAAAAGAGACTCCAAGCATAAGAAGCAACACACATTCTCAAGTCCACATCGGCCAAAATTATGCCCCTACATTTCCACCCGGGGGGTTTCAAAACATACGCAGAGGAGAGTGCTGCGCTCAGCTGGGCAGACTACCAGGCAGGTCATGAGTAACAAGTACCCCGACTTGGTGGGTAAAAGGATCCACCATCTCTATGAGGAGAACGACAAGACAGAGGTGTGGTACAGGGGCATGGTCCTGCGCATCCACGAGCCCCATCCCAACCCACTGAAAACAGTGTTTGAGGTCAAATATGACAGTGAACCAGAGTGGCAGTACTATCTGGAGTTGCTTGTGGATTATAAGAAAGGGTGGCTTAAAATTGAGAATTGAGTTTTGTTTGGTGGTGGGTAACTGTTTAAACTGTGAAGTGTGTTATTTGATGAATGAACAGATGTTTTACAGAGAGACCTCTGTGATATTTTTCTACCATTAGTAGTTTATGTAAATGTGAAAAATTTTAATAACATGTGTAACGAGTTATTGTTTACAGACTCCTCTGTTTGCAGTTTTAAACAGCAGCTAACTGTGAAACCCATTTTTATTTTTTCAAATTTGTAAAATGGTGAGCCATATGCCAGTGTGGTGAAGTTCTGCAGCGCACAGTTAGACTTACTTGTTTACAGAGGCTTTTATAGTGATTGCTGTCTGATGTTTAAAGAAAAAAATCATTTTTTTTTAAATAAATGGGCATATTTTTCCTCAGCTCTCCTAGCTGGTGACAATCAGTCTAAAGTGACTTTGTATTTCTGTCACACACAAGCCATGTTAAAAGCATGAACAGTAATGTTAGAAAAGAGTGGGTATTTTCAGCACATTGTTGATATTTTAGGGGCATTTTCTTAAATTACACGAGTGACGTTCATATTTTCTTGTTAATTTTCCATGGTTTGCTGCAGGCAAAACATTTCTTATTCAGTTTCATCAATGGACTTTATTGTGCACAGACATGGAGATTGTCTTGTCTGGCGCCTTTTGTGAATGTATTTTTTATTAAATTTGTTTGCAATACTCCTTTGGTTTTCATTCACCAATATTGTTGACTGTTGAGTTGATATTTGCGCCTGTAAGTTTGGATGGATCTCCTTTAACAGTGAAGCCAGCGCCCTCGTGTGGTTAAATTGTTCATTTTCATTTCAAAGCTCTAGTATAGTGCAGTGATTGGTGCTTTAGATTGATCTATCTTCAACACAGAAGGACTGTAGAAAACAATCTATTAGTTATTCTCTTTAAAACTGGGTCAAACTACTTTTAAACTATATACAAGCAACAATAGAAACAGAGTAGGGGGAAAAAAGTCACAGCTGCAACATTTTGCACTTTAATATTTTTCTCCAAAACAGACAACTAATTTCTTCCACATTTTACACTATGTATATAAGAAATCAAACATTTTAATAGCATAAAGAAAAGATATGTAGAAAAGTATTAAAAGTTTATTTTTTGGATGTCTCAACCAAATGAAAGTAGCTGCTTTTTTTTGTTACTGTGAATGTTAAGTTGGGAAAATTCATGGACTACCAAGACATGATCAAATACATAGGGAGCCTTGAGAAGCAGACTGGTCTGAAAGACGGTAACAGCCACAGTGATCTGCATGATGGACATAGCCTAGAGACCACATCTTTGAAAACCTCACTTCCACTTGTCATGGGAGACACTAGAACACGTAGGCTTCAACCTCATCCAAACCTTAGGATAAAAAAAAAAAAAACAGACATGTTGCGTACACTGCTTTTATCATCCCTAGGGGTCTAAATTCACACTGAGCTGCGTTGGCATTGACTTACAACCTGAAAGACCCCTTTCCACTCTCAGCCATGCTTTTCAGATGGGCTAGATACACACAATCTTATTTCTTATGCCTTTTGACAAGAACAATAATACACATTTAAAAGAGTGCTGCTACTCTAATAACCTCCTTACAAATGTAATTTGGAGAATGCTTTCTAGGACACTGTCCTCCTGGGGATGTGCTGCCCTGTTGAGTCTCCCCTGCCTTAACACACCTCCACAATAGTTTACTTGGTATATTGATGCAGGGAGTTGTTGAAACCATGCAGGGCAGCATTGAGTACAAGAGCAAAATATATTTTTTGGATGTTAATTTAAATTGCCATTTGGGTTTTTTTTTTTTTTTTGAGGCTTAAAATGTTGTCAATTTGTGAGATGGACACTTTGGTGTCCTTAGGTCACCTACTAATGCCGTCTTCCATGTCTGTCAATTCCGCATACAATCAGCTACACACACACACAAAGAAGCAAATATTGCCTCGGCATGGGGGTATTTCACAGAACAGGATCTCTCAGTAAAGCCAGTAAATTTAAACCAAGAATTATGACAAGAGTCCCAGCATAATGTCCCTTACCTCTTCTCCCATTGAACAAACTTGACCGTGGTCAAATTCTCCTTTGCAAAACATCCCCCTGCTCTCTTGCATCACCCTTATACATACACACTCCTACAATCTATGCTCACAGATGAACTGGCAAGTCTTTCCCCATCATATATTTCCCTTGACTGAAAAAAAAAAAAAGAAAAAAAAAAAAACCAAAAACACTAACACAGGTCCAAAGCTTAGCATGCAGGCTGAACTGTGGCTCTGCTATTGAACTTTTAAAGCCTTCGATTAAGCCCCATCTAACGTGCACATGGCCTCATATGTATAAAGGCATCTCAGAGGCAAGTACTGATCATTAATAGCTCCCGTTTTCCATAACACATCAAGAACAAAAAGAAAAGTGAAAACTAAGCCAAGATCAGCACTGGTACAATGAGAATCTTGATACACATGACCCCTGAGCACACCATAGTTGAAAGCAACAAATTTCACAGCATAACACAAGAGATGACAGACTAGCAGATCTGCAGCGTTAGATATTGATGCGGGAAACCCGTTGACAGCGGCTCAATCGAGAAAAGCTTGTTCCAACCAATGTCATTCATACATGCCAGCGCTCTCAACTGTGCCCCACAAGCACACCAATGAAAACCTCAAGCCAGGTCTGGGAAGAACAAGAAACCTTTACAGACAGAGAGAAGCAGAAAATATAAAAGGGTTTTATATATATATATATATATATATATAGAAGAAAGGGAAAGATTTGTGAGTGAATGTCACTCAGTTTGGCTCTCAGAGGCTATTGGTAACACTTGTGAAATTGGATCACAGTCCAAAATCTACCTAAGGGGGCATCATAAAGGGGCTGGTGGAGTGCTAAAAAAGGTCATCTCCATTCTTTGTCAGAGGCATGTATTCCTACAGGTTTTGTCTCTTTGTAAGGAACTCTTCCTAAGCCTTGAGAATTGTCTGAAGAATGCCATTCTAATTCTCCTGCTATTCATGCCAGCAAGCTCTTGTAGCTCTGAGCAATTGAGACTAAATGCTCCTCCTTGGCATACTGCGTTTCATTTGGCAGAGTTCAGTCTTCAGTCTCCTACAGCGCTGCTCCGTCCCGGGGGGGAGCCAGGGAGGGGGAGTGGAGCGAGAAAAGAGGAAGAGATTTGGACTCCTGCTTTGGGTCAAGCATCCTATGTCCGAACCTCTTCAGAAGAGGGGCAAACAAAGGCAGGGTGAGTTACTCAATCTACACAGCAAATATACATCTGTTTTTTTCTGAATATTTGTAAAGAATAAATATCTTCTTAAATTTAAAAATTATGCAAACACTTGTCACTCTTGCTCTTTAACTTCCATGCATATGCATTATGTACAAATCGAAAAATACCGATATGCTTTTTTTTGTTGGTTTTTGTGTTGTTTTATCCCCACTAACATTTTTTTCCTTTAAATCGAAAAAGATCTCCCCCATACAATCAACCCATCCACATTCAGCAACCCAGACACAGATCTCACCACGCTAAAAAGACATGGTAAGAACAATTAAAGCCATTTTGAAAACATAGTCCCACTGCTCACAAATCACACGCACACACAAAAATAGGCCTACATCAAATAAAATCAAACGGAAAACATTCATGGAAACAAAGGGGTTAATGGGAGGGGGAGTTGAGATATTTAACGGTGATGTTACACAAGAGCGGATGTTTTCTGTCCATTTTTGTTGGATCTCGGTCTTCTCGCACATCACTCGATTAACAATACTGCTGTAGACGTGATATTTTATTTTGAATATTGTAGTTTTTCATTTAAATATAATTTACTTTAAGTTTTTTTCCAGGAAACCAAAAAAGGAAAAGGGGGAAAAAATAAAAAGTTAATGGGAGATAAGGGGTGGGGCGGGATGCCGGGAGGGGGAGGGGCAGCAGCGGAGACCTGTGCTGCCCTGGTTCAATTGCATCAGTGCTCTAATTGGCGGAGGCACTCTCCGAGAGTCTGTGGTGAAAGGACGCCATCTTAATCCTCAATGTACTCCCACAGGTCTTTCTCATAGCCTTCATGTACATGCTGCAGGAGAACTCTCCGTCTGCTCTCACAGTATCTGAATAAGTGATACATATACAGGACTTAAACATTTGCCATCTTTAAAAAAAAAAAAGAAAGGCTGTTACTATATTGGATAGATGCAGAAACTGGCATTAGCAGACTTGCCTGTATTTGTCTTGTACTTTTTGCTTGATGTCCTGCAGTGAATCCTGGGAAATGTCTCGCTCCAAGTATCCAGAGAGTACCTCGGTGGCATTTTCTAGATCAGCTTGGTTGTTCTAAAAGAAACAAATAGCACACATATACACATTATCATCATGATTCTTCACCAAACAATTTGCATTCCATTATTAAATTTCATGAAATTGTTTAGATTTTGGAACAACTCAGATTTGTTTTTTTTAAGTGTACACTTTTTTTAAATACCATTGTAATTGCTTCAAATGTGACACTTAGGTTGAGGCATTTTTATACTCCAACTACTACATTGTTCTTAACCCCAACAATCCACAACTTCCTGAGGCCTCCAACATACCTCAAAGATAATGGACTGGTTGTTCTTCTTGAGGTAGAAGGCAAAGACATAGGTGAACATGAGTGTGGAGCGGCACTGGCACAGTACATCCACAGCCTTCTTCAGAAACTGCACTTCGATCCACGACATGTTGTGCTGTTGCATCTCCTCCATCTTCTGCTTGACCTGTGCATACAGCTTGTGCTCGAAGCGCAGGCTCTGCATGTGGTTCATGTAGCGGTTGCAGTAGAAGAGGTACCTCTGCAAGGCTGCCCTAGAGCGCTACAAAGAAAACATATGCATATACATAGCCAAGTTTTCCATTAGCAGAGCTGGAAATCAAGCAGCCCAAATACTCAAGCCATAAGATCCAATGTTATGCGCAGCAATGTTTAACATCAAGTCTGGCTATTTTGAGGAATTTCTCTAGAAGTATATCTGTAATTGGACTTTAAAAATGCATTTAATGCTAACTTTGCTTACCTCTTGTGCATCTCTAGCTGCCTTGGCATCATCCTCATTGTAGCGATTGCAGTTGTACCTGCAGTGAGAACATAGCCTTTATTCAACTTAACACAGCAGCTGATATAGAGCTCACGTTCCATAAAATGCATTACAACTCAAACCCAAATTCTAGCCCACATCTATGGGTCACAACTATCCCAACCCACTTGGACCTACCTTTTTTGCTCATATACCATATACAACTACTTTTATCTACTCTGGTATAGCCATTAAAATATGAAGCCTTCCATAACATTCAGAAACTGGACTCACCACGCTGATCCATGGGGTTCCCAGGGGCCCAAGCAGACCCAGCAGAACTCTGCTTTGCAGTTCTGGTTCCGACACACCATGTGGTTGCAGCCACCATCTTTCTCTATGGTCACGTGGCATTTGGGACATTCCTGCAGCACAACAATGGGAGAGAGAGCTATAATTCCACAGAGCCGCAAGAGTAAGTAGAGGGCATTCTTAGCTAAGGAGCATCCCACACCACTGACCTTGGTGTTTGCTGCAATCCAGTTGGATGTCTCACTGTCATCATCACACTTTTTAATCCACTTTCTCAACCACTACAACAAAAAAAAGAAAATCCATTCACCCAGTCGCATATACTGTTAAAGAAAAACATGGTGAAGGAAGGGTTAAGCATGATCTCATTCAAAGATGCTGCTAATTCACGTCAAAGAGACACAAGGGACGAGAATCTTCCTTTGTTTTTGTCAAGACTACCCCCGCAATAACAAGACATGTCTCTAGAGAGGCTCTGAGCACGGAGAGTGGAAGAGGTGTCAGTGTGTTTCCTTGCTCTGCTCAAAACACATTCCTCACCAGTTTCACCAGTCTACACACCTAGCATGCAACAATGTATATATAAAAAGAGCAAATTATTTAAAATCATTTGATCATACCTTACACTTCACTGGATCATGCCAGTTCTCACCACAATTGAAGCTACATTGGGGAATAAATTGAAAGCATATTAATCATCAGAAAAGTCACATCAGAAAAGCACACACTACCAATATGACAATCACCCAAATATCAACTTCAGAGATGTTCTCCGTTATTTCTTAATGATGGAATAATTTATTCTGTATTTCCTTAAAACCACGGGTAAACATGACCAATTCTAAAACTACATTTCAACAAATCAGCAATTCACCACAATTCTGAACATTCACTGCAGCAGTACTTTCATCCCCACACTCTCTCCATACATACTTAAGGCACACCTACTACATATTTCACATCAGTACACAGTATTTAGGTGATATACTTTCAGTATGCTGGCAGGCATATTTAGGGTTATATGTTTTCAATTTGCTGCCTGGAGTTGGGTGGATAATGATGCTGGCATTTGTATTTCATCAGTCTTTTTAAATTTTCATACATGGGGTGGGGGGCTAAAAGGTATATTAAATAAAAATATTTATTAAAAAAATTCGAATTTACAGTTCAGGAACTATGTGCTTTTATGAAAATTTATTTTATTACTTATTTTACACACAAGCACCAAAAGCAACACACCATTCTACAGGGGTAAATTAGCACGCCGCACCCAAACACTGTAGCAGTGTTTGCGCCCAAGAAAGATCTTGCTACATTTGTAATATGGAATTGGTTCCGTTTTGTGCCGTCAGATGTATCCGACAGCTTAAGCAGCGCAACTTCAATGCTAAAGTTAACCACGTTAGCTAGTGGTGCCGTTTCAGATGCCATGCAGAACGCCGGTACTGTTACTGTACTTTAAGACCAACTTGCCGGTTGTGCAGGTCACCGTACTGTTTGTGTGGTCTAGAACACACTGGGCATTGTGAGCCTTGACTGACCCACCAGGCTGTCAGAATTTATTAACATGCCAAACGTTTTAGACCCAGATGTACGTTTTAGAAGTACGTGTCATATTGAACTTTAACCCTAAAGCAAAAACAAAGTAAGGTTAAAACTTGTTTTGAAACATTTGTCATTTGTAGTTTGAGAAGGGGAGGGGTAAATCGATTAAAATAAAAAAGATTTTATTTTCAGACCATATCACCCAGCTCTACCTTGTGTTGCTCTGAGCAATCAGTATTGAAACTGCCGGTATTTCAACATACCGTGGAATACAATCATACTGCCCAATCCGAAATATGACATTAGCAATATCACATCTTGGTCAAATAACTGGATAAGTAGAGTAAGTAGATGAGAGCCCGACATTGTCTCTCAAAAAAAATGCATCAAAAGCAGCTGAAAGCCATCAGTGAGTAGCTATGTCAGCAGTAATTTGTGTGAGCATGAAGGGAGGTCACAGCAGGTAATCGGTTTATACCAGCATGGTGCTCCAGTTGGAGGGATTAGGGAGGGAACTACAAACAGGAAACTATGATGAGTGGACAAGGTGCCCTGGGGCTGTCTGGGGAGGGTGAGCGCTACTGTATCAGCTGCTTGGCAGAGGAAGGCCAGGGAACAGAGCAGGGACCAATCCCTCTGGCCGGCAACGCAGTACACATAATCTATACAGGCTCAGTGGTCTCTTACCAGAACTGCCGGCCACATTTGCAGCGGACAGGCTTGGCATCAGGGTACTGGACTTTAACAACGTGATGGCAGTCAGGAGCAGGACACCATTTTAACAGTCGGTTGCACTATAGACAGAGTTGGACGAGATGTTAAAATCCACATGGCAACGCAGCTCAAACAGTTAACTCAAGTCAGACAAACCCAAACCAAAATGTGAACTTACCTCTACAAAACTATTGGTTATTAAATGTTGGTACTTCAGTTTCACTTTTGAATCTGTAATCAATCGCCTGGGAAACAAACAAAAACAGGAATGATGTTATCTCATTAAAGGAAACTTGTTTAAAAATTCTAGTACAGCATGGCTACAGTTAGGTTACATTTTTGAGTCTTATATTAAAACATTTACAGGATTTCAAACGAGAAAAAAATAAATGGATCATTCTTCACTGAGAACTTGGCATTTTGACTCTTTAACTGGCCTGGGTCTCGCTCACACACACAGTGCCAGCACACCAGTGCCCATCCTGTGAGAGCAGTATGTAGGTTAAGACAATTACTGTGGGCATTACAGCAGGGTGAGACAAGAGATTACCATCAACATCCGCCATGCGGACACACGTTTCATCCGAGCAGCACATATTTATGTTGATCAAATTAGATTTCCTCCAAATGAAGCCAACAGAGCTAGTATTTGATCATAACCAGATGCAGAAGATTCTCGTGAAACCTTTCTCTACATCTGGTAGGGTGGGAGGCAGGTCTGAGCTCGCACTTCCAGACTTGGTGACAGTGTGGGCCTGTCCTACTTCTGCTGCAGTGTAAACTATGTCAACTAAGCTGTGAGACGATGAGCGAGCTGCAGGTCACGCCTCTGCAGGACGGCTCAGTTTGGGCTCCAGGCGGGCTGCTTTGAACATACCAGAAAAGCCGACGTCTCGACACCTCCCACAGTAAAGCAGTAAGGGATACAAATTATGCCTCAAGATACGAAAACGTTTTCTTAAAAACATAAAAACGGAAGCACTTACATGACTGTGTTGTCATCGACCAGGATGTCACAGCTATGTGCAGGACAGGAAATGGTCTGGAATAACAACAAAATGTTAAAACAAGTCCAAATAAAGGTAAAGATTATCCATCTATATACAGAGACCAGGTAAAGATGCAAGATGTTGCTTAAGATCCTAAATGTAAGCACTATAGAGAATCACACTCTACAAAAAGTTACATTTATCAAAATATCTCTTAGTTTCGTGGCTATGAGCATTTTAAAAGGCTACACAATGTGTGAATGACCTCTGGAGTCAATTAGCTATCTTACCATCTACATAATAAAGACATTTTGAGATAGGACAAGTGAGGGGCGGTATGAGGGTATACCTGTCCCATTCCTTCCTCTATGATTTTGGTAGTTAAGTAGTCACCCCAGCACTGCATGCAGAACTTGTGTCCACATTCCAGACCTGTGAAATACTGCAAGAGACAATTAAAAATCAAAACAAAGCCAACAGGTGAAGCCTTATCTGAACAAGAAAGGTTATCCTCCCTTTTCTATGAAGACAATTCTTCATTGTTTTCCCCATATTTAGTAATCACCTGTGTTCTAAAATGGTATTTTCTGCTGCTGTGGGCCCATAATGGGAAGCAAACACATGCCATCTATTGGGAATGTACACTCAGTAAAAGACAACAGCACAATGCATTGACGAAGGTCCACTTGAGCACATCAACATGCCTAGGTGAAGACTAAATATTGAACCATTACATGCTGTTAAGTTTGTCATTTTCCAACACTTAGGTATTGTAAGTGTTACCCCAGCTTTTAAACTTAGTGGCAAATAAACATATTGCAGATGTGATACAAAATCATGTAATGACGCATTTCCCCAGATCAAGTAGACCAAAAATATTGGAAGCATAAAAAAAAGAACCCCCCCCCCCCCCCCGCCACTTTACGGACAAAAGTGTAAGTACATTATGAAAAAACAGAACCTTTACAGCAGATGCTTCCATTGGACAAAAGCAATGTAAAGGTTATCATCAATGGAGTGATTTCATAGAGATGAACAGGGACACTATTTCATACTTTTATGCCTGGTAACGTTTTGACATTCAAAGGTCTAAAGGAATGTTCAAAGAAAGGGGGCCATTATTTCTGTTCTACTTGACGTTTGTCATCAAGTCAGTGGACACTGAAGAGAAGTGAAAGGAACAGACAGTGCCAAACAGGGACACTCTCTCACGGACAATCAGCCTGCACCAATGGCAAAAACTACTTCACTAACTAAAATTTCATGAATTCATCAGCACAACTGTAGATGTACAGTTGTAGATGTAAAGATTTATGTATGACATGCACATATGAGACAACAAACAAAAGCAATATTTCTGCAGAACCCAGAAAACTCATAGTGCTTACATGTATGCACCACAGGTTCACCTGAATGTTGTTTGTACTTCCGATACTCCCGAGTTATCAGCTAGAGAAAATTTTAATACATTGCTCTATGCAGAACTTCCACACAGTTAATGAAAGAACCTTTGTTCCATCACTCCCAGGACCGTATAAATGTCTGCAATCTGCATATTTGGATATAACCCATTAACACAGCAGCTCTTAGTTAACGCACCTAAAAACTGACCTAGCTTTAGAAGCCTCTAAATACACAGCACTTCATTCCATGTAGAAATCATTTTCCAAGGCAGTTTTGATGGGAAAAGACATTGCTACAGGCATTATCAACTTTCAGCAAGGAACATGACAAATGCCCCTGGATTCAATCCAACAGAGTATCTGTGGGATGTGCTGGACAAACTAGTCCATGGATGCCCCACCACACAAGTTAAAAGGATCTGCTGCTAACATCTTGGTGTCCAAGTCAGAGTTGTTTTGGCAGCATATGGGGGCCTTAAAAATTACTAGAGCAGAAAATGTTTATTTAGGAAATAGATTACTTCCTTAGTAAACTGAACACCGTTCAGAATGGAAGGTTAGTGTAAGTGACTTCAAAGATATGTCATTAAGAATTAGAAGCAAATGAGCATTTCCAAATGACATTTTGGGGTTCATTGTTTTTCTTTACTCCCCTTGTCACACAGTAGTTTCACGCAAAATGAACAAAGGCCACACACAGCCTACCATCACTGCAAATCAAACTCTGTTGCTGCCTATTTTCAAACTTCTCCACAGCAAGAGGGTTCTGGGGTTCTTAATATGCACACCTAGGATTCGGTTTTAACCTCCTAACCATGCTACCTGACCAAGGTATTAAGCAGTGGAAGAGGTCCAGACGGTCTACTCCTTTGCCGCCATAGGATTTGGTCCCAACCGTACTGAGCAAGCTGGCAACCCATTTTTATCAAAGACATAAAAAATCTATTCTATGGACAATTCTGGAGGAGAAAGGGTGCGTCAACTTCAGTAAGTCCATTTCCATCTCCTCTCAGAAAGCCTATGCTAACCCAAGTAAGATGTACAGCAGCAGACAGCTGATACAATACACTGTAGGAAATGGTCAAATGAAAAGGTTCTTTTAGTGCCTTCACTGTACAAAATCTTAAGAATAATATATTCTATATGAACGTGTAAACAGCAAAATAACCATTTCAGGATACTGTCAACACCTAACAATCCTGCCTCCCTATTATAATCTTTGCATGACAAAACTGACATACGAACAAACATTTCAATGCATGCATCCACATTCTCCAGACACACTGCAGGTCCCATGTCTCACCAATCTGCCACTTTGTATACGATGAGTAATCCAGTGAAGAGATTAGTGGTGAAAGCAGCTCATTAGAAATCCTACCTGAAGCAGTCTCAAACGAAGCAGCTAACCGCCCACCAAGAAAACATATCAATGCTCAAAATGCCAATTCTCGCTTTCCAGACACAATCAAACACAACATAACTACAACATCCCAGTGTGCTGAAATTTGCAACAAGGACAATAACTACTTTTACAAATATAGAACTGTCAAGTTACACTGAAAAATGTTTATGCATTATAGTTCATGACAGAAGAGATGTGCACAATCCATAATAGATGGATACCTTGGCTGCAGTAATAAAAGTACCCCTGGAAGAAACTGACCGAGTTAGGGTAGTTGAGATAGCAGATCTGACATGGCATGTCCTGCGCTGATGATCGTGTATTCATGAGGCGTGTTCTGGACTTTTTACTAGGGTTTATGACGTGACACTCAGAAAACAGCTTGTCCAGGTTTCCATCAAAGTACCTGCAATAAAACATGTGGCTTCAGTTATCCAGAATCAAGATGAAATAAAAAAACAAAAATTCATAACAAATACATAACAATCCCCAAAATCCCCAAAAAAGGTCTGAACATTTACCTTTCCATTAGCTTCTCCTTATCCCAGTTGAAATGACTAAGCAGTATCCTTGTGATCGTGGCAGGATTCTGTGAGAAAACATCATAAGGTCACACAATAGTAATATCTAACATAATATACCAGAAGAATTAATGGCATGGTAGTATGTTGAATTTATCAGTACAATGTATTTTTCTCCATGCGATGCAAAGGTATGTTTTCAGTTTACCAGAAAATGTAACATTGTTAAAGCACAATATTACATAATAATGAGCTAATCACAAGCTAATATGGTAGGCCCAAGATAATATAATTTTACATGGAGAGCATTTTTTGCTATGTACTCAATTATGAAGTGAAGGGTCTGCCCTTACAGTGAGCTTGCTTTGTTTTAATTATGTTTTATGAAATATAATCACCTAATTACATCATTTTCTCTGGTCTGTTAAATGCATTGTTTAATGTATGTGTATGTATGTGTGTGTGTGTGTGTGTACTGAATTAGGAGAACTGTATTGAATAATACAGTATGATCCACTGAACTCCCTTTCAAAATAAACTCTGTATTTGCTTGCACTGTTTTGAACAAAGGAGCTATTTTTGCAGGGTACCACCTCATTTATAGTTGCTCCATATTGCACAAAGTAAGTAATGGAAGACTTTTTCCAAATACAATACAAATCCTCATTGGTAGCAAAAGGTGGTGAGTAATTTTGAGGGATACAGTTTACTGACTACTGACTGAATTATGTACAAACTATTCAGTCACTTAATTTTGGTTTGTTTGCAGAGATCACTACATAATACTACCTAGAAATGAACAACATACTATTAATAGATGACTGGCTCGACAGTGGCTCTAGTGTCTGAAACGATGCACGGTTTAGAAAAGAAGCCATTTTCAGAGCATTAAAGGTACTACATTTGCTTAACACCATATGTATGCTGTAAGTTTGTAAACCAAGCAGTATAATTCTGGTGTGACTGGCCAGGCCAAGAAGAGCAACACACTCAGTTGCTGTAACGTTAGAAGATTGAGTGTAGCAATAAGACTAAGTGTAAAGTGACCAATACAGTGACCCCTCACATTTCTGGAGCAGTTATTACGTTACAACAGCCACTCCTTGTACAAAGTAGCCAAAATAACATGCAGAGGGATTTAGTGGCGTACACATGTAGTTTTATTTTATGTATACCCACAATTTAAGGCAGTAATGAAACATAACAGCCATGATGAGGCACCAGCTCCGCCATGTTGTTTTCGGACCGAGCAGAAGCTAGCTCAAGGAGGAAGCTAGAAATCTAACACTGATCCTTTTTCACAGAAACAAACATACAGTGACAATGTCAGGACAAAAACAACAACTAAATGGAAGAATATGTTATTTCAAAATGTTGTCAGGTGTCAGTTGGGTGGTTAAGTTTTAAAACCACAGCCTCTTTTTACGTAAACAAGGAGGAGTTTATGTTAGCCCGTTAGCAGCTAGCAGGCTAATTAGCTGGGTAAAGCAGCAAAACTGTCATACTTCAATTTTTGTACATAAATATGAAGCTAGGGTATAAGGTAGCTGACAAGAAACTTTCACGACAACTTTAAATGTCCCTGGATTTTGTCATGGTTCAGTTTATTTGAGATTCCTCAAGACTTCGTTGTCTTACGTAGTTGCTCTGGCATTAAACTGCAACCACATTCAATTTTTATGATGCAGAAATGAAGTGGAGCTAGCCAGTTGTTAAAACGACACGAAAACGTTCCCCTGACTCGTTTTATCTATGAGCCAGCCTTAGTGGTGGGTTAAGAAAGCCAGATGAGATTGTGACCCAGTTTTCTTTCCTCTGGGTATGGTCGGATTTTTTACGCAGCAAATTTTGGCCGTCGTTGTCGATGGTCGAATGGGGCTTCATAAACACTCAGTGAGATCTGAAACACTTACCTGAATGACCTCGTTGACCTCCCTGATGCACTCCACCATATGCTGGAGTATCTGCTCAGCTGTGAGAACTTCGAAGCGGTAGTCTTCTTCATCCTGCCCGGGCCCCAGGCCGCTGCCCCCGGTCTCCCCGCATTCATCCCGCTCGCCCCCGGCAACGACCGGATCGACCAGCTCCACGTCCCCGAGCTCCAGGTTGTCATCCTCGGCTTCCTCCTCCCCGCTGTCCTCGCTGCACTCCTCCTCCTCATCGTCGAATTCATAATTGTAACCCTCGTCCGAGTCCATTACTGGATCCTCTCCGGACTGTGACAGGCCAAGCTACAGTCGCGTAAGGGCTCTGTGTTTACACACGGTGCTGAGAAAAACACAAACTACCCAAAGAACAGCTTTAGCTCGCCCGCATTTCAGAGTTTTTTGGCCGGAGAGGAAAAAATAACAACAGAAGAGCCAGCGCCGCCACTCCACCAACAAAGAGACGCAGCGTCACCCTCTGACGTCATCACGCTCCCCCCAAAAAAAGATCCCGAGAGGAGCTGTGTTTGGACCGCGTTAAATAAAGCTTTCCGGTTAAAACTGACTTTGGAACCAAATCACTGCCATTTAGAGTGTTGCCTTTTTCTTGATTTCTGCTTTCTCTTTGTTTGTTTACATTTGGTTGTCCCTCTTTCCATGTCATTTTGTTACATGTCCTGCATATATGTATCTGTCTTTATCTGTCATAAATTAACCTTCTGTAAAGACTATATTTGATACTTATGGGTAACATGTACACAATATGGACAAAAGTATTGGGGCACACTTCTCAATTATTGGAATCAGGTGACCACTTACTTCAAGTGAATGACAATCGTAATGGAGAAATGCTTCAGGATACCAAAACATTCTGGACAATGCCATGCTTTCAACTTTGAGAACACATTATGACTGTGTCCCTGTGCACAAAGCAAGGTCCATAAAGACATGGTAGGGTTAATATTGGTGTGGAAGAACTTGACTGGCCCACACAAAGCCCCGACCTTGACCCCATCCAACATCTTTGGGATGAACTGGAACGGACATTGCGAGCCAGGCCTTATCATCCAATATCAGTGTCTGACCTCATAAATGCTCAACAGGATGAATGGGCACAAATTCCTACAGAAACACCCCAAAATCTTGTAAAAAGCCTGAAATCAATGTCCTTGAAGTCCCTGTTGGTGTAATGATCAGGCGCCCCAATACTTTTGTTAACACCATACTCCATCTTATCATTATTCATACATTAATTTAAGACAATGTGTGGTGATAGAGCTGGTGGCCAAGTGGTAAGGGGACTGTTCGGTTAGAATGTCACGGCTGCTAGTGTCACCACTGAGGTACCCTTGAGCAAGGTACCGTCGCCACACACTGTTCTCTGGGTGCTATGCTCCTGCTTTCACTTGGTGAATGGGTTAAATACAGAGAAATAATTGTGGCCAAGCGTTACTGTAAGGGGGCACTTTACTTTAGAGAGTCGGAACTGAAAGACAATACGTGTTTTTTCCGGACCCGTTTCTAGGTAGTGCGCGTGCTCCCGTTGCCGTGGCAGCCAGAGCTGGAGTGTGTTCTATCTGTCTGTGATGGATGTTCAGGAAAGAGGTAAATGAAGGTTTTGTGGGTCATTTATATAAACATATGAACGGGATAAAAGGTTGAATTGGCCTTGCGAACATTTTACTGTTGGTTAGCATTACATTTGCGAGGTTAGCCAGCTTTAGCTAGCTGTTAGCTACAGAGTTCAGCTTAGGTAGCTATCGACACTAACATCAAATGTTTTGATGGTAGACAGTAAGTTATATATTTAGTTTCTCTTATGTTTTCTAGTTGGGTAGCTGAAATTCAGCTAAATAGCAGACGTTTTTTTTCTTACCCAATCTTACCTTTTTTAAAAGATCTAATCAACAGCAGTGAGAATACTGTTGATATGCAAGATCTGGAAGAAGAGGATTTTGCCATTTCAAGGTGAGCTCTGTCTGTTTCAGGCCAAATAAAGCAGTTTTGTGATTTTACGTATACCTATATATTATAAAGTCGCTTTACTGCTCGATATGGTCATGTTTTTTTTCTCATTAGATCATCAGAAGCTGATGCAGTATTTGATGCTGTAATTGGGAGCATTGAGGATATCATAATGGGTACATGCTATTTACCACTACGAACTCCAGCTCCTGGAGTTTTATTTAACCAGTCATTAAATGTTATCATCAATAACTATGCAGTTTGACTTCCGATAGCTGTGATTAGAACTGTAACCCTCTCCCCCAGTTGGCAAACTACTGATAAGACTGAACTCTGTTCACAGATGATGACTTCCAGAATCTTCAGCAGTCTTTCATGGAGAAATATTACCTGGAGTTTGATGACTCTGAAGAGAACAAGCTTAGTTATACACCAATTTTTAATGAATATGTAAGCTTCTTTATGGAATCATTTAATCAATTCCACAGACCCAGTTTTTGGTATTAAGAGTTTGACTTTCTGACATTCTCATATGCTTCATCAGGTTGACCTTTTAGAGAAATACCTGGAACAGCAACTGATGGAGCGAATTCCTGGGTTTAACATGAATGAATTCACTCATTCACTAAAGTAAGTTATTTTTAAATATTCATATCTGTAACTCTGATCAGATACAGTGTTTAACATTGTTATTCACTGAGCTTACAAATAAGTGAATGGGTAGATAATAACTGGTAGCATAGTTTTAAAATGATATGGTGTTTATTGATACTGTTTTTATTTATAAATTTTGTACGATACAGTAATCATAATATTGCCCTGCACAACCAGGTCTTTGTGTATACATCTTTGTGTACACTGTAATGATAACTAAACTGTTCCAAAGAAAGAGGATTTTTTCATTTAATCTGTTTGTTTTCTTCTGCTCATCTCAGTTACATATGTTATTATTTGCAAGTAAATTCCATTTTATGAAATTGGCTCCTGCAAGACACGAATTAGAGAGCTAACTGAGTTAGAGTTTAGCTTCACAGATTTTTGTTGCACTCATTTTCACTTGCTCTCTTTGTTTTTTCCATCATTTTACTATTTGAGGCAACACAAAGATGAAGTCTCGGGGGATATATTTGACATGCTCCTCACCTTCACAGACTTTATGGCCTTTAAAGAGATGTTCATTGATTATAGAGCAGTAAGTAATCATTTTATTGTGGTGTGATTTCATGTGACTTGAACACATATGATCACTGATAATAAAAATCAAATAGGACTCCAAGCTTCTTCTACTAAGAGTTATATACACTGAATGTTTAATTCAGTTGTGAGGTGAAGTCTGGATAAAACAGTTTCTGTTGGTTCAGTATTTATAAAGCATTTTAGACTGCGTTAATATTTAGAATTCTCAAGAAAATTGTTACAATCCAACTGCACACAAGTGTGTCTAGTTTTTACCATCAGCTGACATATTCTTTACAGATGGCTTTTTCCTTCTAATTTTACAGAACAGCTTACCATATTTGGTAAAATCAAAAAATAAAACAAAAATATACTATGATGTTTGCACATGCTACATTTGATTTTTATAAACAAATACAGTTTTCTACTGCTACTACTATTGCTGCCACTACTTAAAATAATTACCACTATGTAAAAACTAAACTATTGTCATTTCTGCTGTTATTACTTCTAATCATAGTAATAAGAATTAGAAGAATAAGAAGTAAGAATGTTCAGTTCTTGTTCAGGTAAATAAGAAAAGTAAGTTTATGGGATTCTTACCTACTCCCCATTCAGAGAGAGCAAATGCAATTGTGCTGTCTTAGACTCAGACATGGATGGTCATGGCATTGTGCTTGCAATCTAGATATCTGTGCCATCTTTCAGATTCTAATATAATTCCACTTTCCAATTTTAATGTGTTTAAATTAATGTCTTTCTGCTTTCTTACATCATTTGTTATATTTGCAGCATTATTACAGCATCAGGGTGACACATACACATGTGGATAAAAAAAAAAAAAATTAGTCAGGCAGTCAGCGTCTCAGTAAGAGAACTAGACTTTTTAGGCTGGCCTGATAATTGGTCCAGCAATACTTTATGATAAAGAATTAGATTGTATCAACGGGACCGCATATAAACATCAGACACTAAGGTTTTTCTTTTGATTAAATTTCTGTGGCTGAATAGATGAGATGGAATGTGTAATGGTGTAATTATTGGTATACACTAAACTATTGCAAAAATCAGCTACAGTGAACTACATAAGAATGTAAATGTAAATAAGAATACAGAGTCATGAGGATCAGATTTAAGAATCAACACAGCATGTTGAGGGTCAAAATTAAAATACAACTATTTACCTTAAATCTGAACTATAATTCCAGACTTTCATTAGAATTTTCATTAGAACCTATAGCATGGAGATCGTTAACAATCTTCTTTGTTTGCAGGAACGTGAGGGCCGAGGGCTGGACCTTAGCAGCGGCCTGGTAGTGAAATCTTTGGGTTCTGCTGCTTCTACAGCGGTCACTTCCAGTACAGCTTCAGGTTCTCTTTAAGCCAAGGAGCAACGAGGTCTCATATACCTCATACATCATGGATGTCCATGTCCAGCCCTGGAAAGCCATTGTTTAGCACACTATGGTAGTACTCCTCCTCAAACACACTCACTATACCCAAAAATTAACCAAGTGTCTGAGCAGAAAAGTCATCAAATGGTGCTGGACAAAAGCCCTCCAGGACCAGAGTTGAGCATCCCTGTCATACACTGACATCATCCCTTACACACCCCTAACATCAAAGCCCTTTCGCCAAGGGAGACCACATCATCACATTTATTCTCCCTCAGCCATGCAGTTACTCTTTTTGCAGGTTCAGGAGCTCAGTTTGTTGCCATACTAGCTCAATGATGGGAACCACAAGTTTGCTTTAGTTTAATATTTAAACTTGACATTACCTAATCTGCTTTGTGGTTCCTCCCACAGTATTTCAAAGGTTTACCGAGAGATTCACATTTTCTTTGGTGTCACTGTCTGAGGTATTTTGCCAGGATATTTTTATTACAAGTAGATGTAGTATCTGCTGTAGTAAAAGTGAATCTGCTGTAGTATGCATGCTGTTTCCTGATCAGGTGCACAGTTTGGCAGATAGTTGGACATGTTCATGCCGTTGCCGCTCTTAGAAACTCCCTGTGTTTTATCACTTAGAAGATACACCACAAATATTTACTTGAACCGCATTAAACAAAAGGGCTTCTGAAACCTATAGAAAGCACCATGCCATGTGTCTGCCAGAGATGAATGGTTTAGCTTACATTTATTGTGAACAGTGTATGATACCGGGTGATAAATATTCACCCATGACATCTTTGTGATGTTTATGCCTGCACTGCCAAGAGTGTTTCCATGGCTCCTGAGCATATGATGGTGAAGGAAGCAGGCATGCACTAATGCTAGGCCTTTTCCAATTTTTATATATGTGATACATATATGTGATCTAATATTTTGAGATGGATCTTGGTGGATTTTTTTTGTTTGTCACATAAGAAAAAATCTGTTTCAATACTTTTTCCTGATGTTTCTATGGCCTGGTTGTTCTACTCACCTCTCTTGATTTAGTCCTGTTTTTACCTAAAGAGTGCTTTATATTTGTGTGTATTAGACAGCTATTGTATGTATACAAATACTGTATGGGAAACACTAGTTAATAAATGTAATTTATTTGACATAAAAATAGCCCCAAACATGAAAATTGTGAATGATTATGCATTGCCAACTTCATGAGTTAAATATATGTTTGATCAACAGTTTACTTAAAAAAATGTCAACCTGTATAAAAATCAGTTACATAGCACAATAACACAAACATTACAGACCACAAGGTATACATATACAATACCATATCAATTATAAGCCTCTGTTTCAAATACCACCGAAGAGGAGTTTGAGAAGAACAGTATTCTACTCTCCTTCTCCTTCACGTTTAGCCAAAGAATACAGTCTTTAGCTGGAAGCAAGCCTTTACACAGGCACAGTGCTGGTGGCCGCGTTTCCCCCATCACCCCTCCAGTCCAGGTAGGCAAAGAATGCACTGGCACTGTATGTCAGTGTCACCACAATGCCAAAAAACTGAGAATACACAGATACAAAATACATCAGATATTTGTTCATTATTACATTTGGTTATTAATCATAGACAGACCTGGGTCCCTAATGATACATAAAAATGGTTGCAAGTGCTGCACGTATGTATAATACACCACTACTAAAGTGGTGATGATATGTTACTTATTATACTGTTACTCTTGTCTTTGAGCAAAGAGGCCGATACTGCAATGGTTACATTCTTCCTCAACAGGAAATTGCATGTTTGTCATGTGCTTGTGGACTCAGTACAATGGACTCTGACTTCATAAAAACCCCATAAACACTTGTGTACTCCCCCATATTCTTTGCTACCATTCCATTTCAGTAAGTAAGTAGTGTGTCAAAAGTCATGATGTAATGCTCTTTGAAAGTGAACAGTACAGCAAGAACAGTGTTCGGCTAAATCTACTTTAAATGTCACATTTTACATCTGTAGGTGGCCTAGTGGTTAGGGAGTTGCCCCTGCAATCAGAAGTAGGTGAGTTAAAATCCCAGGACTGCTAGGTCCTTTGAGGTATCCTTGAGCAAGGTACCTTCCCCACAAACTGCTCCCCGGGAACCCCAAATTGGTGAATGGTTTAAATACAGAGAAAGAATTTCACACTGGGTGCTGTGGTATGTTCACGTTTGACTACAGGGGGCCATTTTACTTAAAGTGTTGGTTATGAGGAGAAAGACGGAGCCTTCGTGTAAAGATTAAGACTTCAGGAGTTGTTTAAATTATCCCCTAAAATCTCTAGATTCCTTTCTACTTTAGCTTTGGGAGACACAATGTCAAGTTTCTACATCACCTGACACAACTAAGCAATGTGACATCACACTTATCTTTACATGCCACAGATAAGCCAGGCTCTACAGAAGTGCATACAGAGCGCGCTCTGTTACATCCCACAGTTATCAGTGAAGTATTCTAATATACATCTGTGTGAAGGATGACCATTCAAAGCTAAAGTAAAATAAGGCATGTTTGAAATTCTCAGCATACTGCATGTAGAATTATGGTTTCAGGGTTAAGGCCCTTTTTTGAAATAAATAAATAAATGCTTATTGCCAGTTTTGCTGTAAACTTTACAGAGTTTCTTTTACAAAGTAATATGGTGCTCTCACAAGAGAACCAATGAATATGTATGATAGAAAATGAGGTAAAAGTTTGCCCTCACCGCAGAAGCTGCCAGATAATTATAGTAAGAAAACCCTTTATAGGCGGGTACTGAAGCTGCATCGGCCAAGAAGGCAGTGAAATACAGGATGGCTGCTACAGCGTAAAACACCATCAGCTGTGAGGAACAGAAAAAAGGAAAAACTAAATAAAAACATACATTATTATTACATTATTACATATTACATACATATTATCACTGCTACCAAAACAATAACATGAGAAGCAAACAACATTCTTTCCTGTTATTTTATTGTGAAGCATTTGTAAGACGTTCTGGAACATTTCAACTTTCATCATGAAAGTTTTATTCAGTGTACTTTACACATATAAGAAGTATCAGTGTGAATCAGTAATTAATATATATCCAAAATTATTTCAAATAAATACACAGCATTTTATAATGAAATTCTTCATGTGGAAACTAAGCATTTTGAATGAGGTGATGTCAAAGAATCTGATGCACTTACATTATATCTGTGGATTCGAACTACAGTAGTTTAGTGAACCCGTTCCTGTCATAAGAGGTGCCTCAGATTAATCTACTTTTTAAATGTAACACAATACAGCGTAGCCAATCAGAATAGATCTCCCCGGCATATACCTTTCTTACAGACATTAATGTTGGGTGTAAGCTCTCTAAAGATTGGTCAGACCTGCTTTTTCTCCGAAGTGAAGGAAATACTTACCGCTAGAGGCCAGGGCACAAAGGGTAATTTCTGCTGCATATTCAGAAAGAGTATAATGAAGAGCACAACGGAGAGAATCCATAGTGTCACGCTCACAAACATCACCCAGCCATATGCAGGAACCCACTGATAGGCGGTGCTGGCAATAAGGGCCCATACCAACAAGCCTAGTACCTGTGGACATCAGAAAATTTGATTGACTTATGGGAAGGTTTTAGGCCTAGGAATGACAGATGCTCTTTAGCTTTTAAAATTACATGTGAATCACACATTCTTATATATTTACCGTCAATTTAACCTAAAATACACTATATAGACAAAAGTACTGTTTAAGCAAGGTTTCACCATAACATGACATTTTGGTTTCCATCTTTCCATTTCAAGTTCCCATCTTTGTGGACACAGTTTGGGGAAGGTCCTTTTATTCCAGTGCCCCAAACATTCCCACAGAAATCACTCCATTTTCAAAATCTTTTGTAAAGCCTTCAAATCTTTTGTAAAGCCTTCCAAGAAAAGTAGAAACTAGCAGAGGGGGCCAACTCCAAGTCTAGGGATGTCATTAAAGTCCCTGTTGGCATGATAGTCAGGTGTCCCAATACTTTTGCTCATACAGTGTATCTTATGTCAGTACAAACAGTGGAGTCTATTGACTGGGTTTGCTATTATCTGTTCAGTGATCTCACTTTAAGTGTTAGCAATAGCACTGTTCGAGACAAATGCAGAGCATGAGGCCAAATTTATTATTCATCTACAAATGATCTCAGATTTCTCTGCATGGCATAATTCCAAATCCAAAGGCCATGACACCTGAGATCTGGCATAGAGGACAACACAAACACCTTGTAGAAGGGAATTCTAGAAGAGAAAAGCAGAATTACCTATACAATACACCTAGAAAATACTCAGATGTTTGGCTGTTTCAGTTCACAAAGTATAGAAGTTGATTATCTCGGATCGAATTAGCTGCTCGGAACTAATGATTCAAACAGGTCAGTATATGGCAGCAGAAAGATAGCTCACTGAACTGAAGTACATGTGGTTTAATGTGGCACAGCTGAGAAAACAGAACTGCATTAAGCCATGTTCACTTTTCAACCAGAATACGGTAGTTTACTCAGGGATGGGCTCAGTGTGGATACAGTTGCTCAAGACCTGACAATAAAAGTCTTTAGTCTGTTTGTTAAGTTGGTGAGCCAAAGATTATTTAGCACAGTTGCCCCTGTTTCGTTCAGTTTAAGTGATAAAATATCCAGAGAAAAGGGAACAAACTGAGTGTATCTGTCAGCAATCCCCTGTTCTCTAGCTCCTCTTTCACATTGCTGTTTAAAGTCTCAGGGGAGCGGCCAAGACATTGGGGGAATCGACCAAGCGTGTCCTAAGCAGATGGCAGACAGAGGCAGATAGACAGATAGAGAAGAAAGTGTAAATGAGAGGGCTGGAGGGGTAAACGTTAAAGAGAGGATCAAAGCAAACTGAGGGGAAATCAATAAAGTTATGCAGTGCTGAGCATTTTTTTCCCACAACTCACAATCTCTGCAAGCAAGAGGATCCCTGGAATGGTCTTGATGAAGTTCATGTCCATAGATATGTTCGGTGTTTGCCATGATACTCCCTGAGCCTGGGGTGAGCTTGTCTCTGTGTTCACTTTCCCAGGAAAATCAGCCATTTCAATTACAAATACAGAGACTCTGTGGAGGAATAACGTTGTCCTTTGAGAAAAAGGTGAAGATCAGCAAAAAAAATTAAGCAAACAGGAGAAAAACACAGATCCACACACCATGCAGGTGTGAGCACTTCCTAGTAACTCTATCCAAACTAGCAGCTGTCTTATGATACCTACTTCTCTCTCTCTCTCTTTCTCTCGTGCTCTTATAACCTGTCTGTGTAGGCAGGGCGCTTCTGAGGTAATAAATAACTTCCCCACATGATTACAATAAAATGAGTAGTTCCCTGTAATAGCTACAATGAACGAATGAATATAACTTGTGAAAATGGATCCTAGATATGAAGATTTTTGTTCATGTGCACTATAGGCCATAAATATA
>JBBPDC010000019.1:3870967-3893855 GCA_037974485.1 Hemigrammopetersius urotaenia
TACTTTGGAAAATATACTTTTATAGTACTTTTACTTTAATACCTTTTATAAAAAGTGGATGACATTCTCCCATTTTGCAGTTGCACTTTATTATATTTATTTAGTAATATATTTATTTTTAGGCTACTTTGTCACGATAGAGGTGATATTTTATGTTTTGGCCCTTGAATTTTGTTCAAAATAAATTGAACACATGAGAATTGCAACCGCTAGATTAATCGACTAATCGAAAAATTAGTCGAAAGATTAATCGTTAGAAAATTAGTCGTTAGTGGCAGCACTATAAATATATATTTATATATATATCTATAGGCTTTTTATTATACATTTATTTGGCCTCAGTATAATATGTGCTCAGGATATAAAACAACGGGAGTCCTCAAAATATTGACTTCAGGTGATTTTGCAAAATTTATGCAGTTCATTTCATTTTTACTTTTTTACACATTTTTATATAGGAATTTGGCTCTGTCTGTCTGTCTGCCTGTCTGTCTGTCTGTCTGTCTGTCTGCCTGTCTGTCTGTCTGCCTGTCTGTCTGTCTGTCTGTCTGTCTGTCTGCCTGTCTGTCTGTCTGCCTGTCTGCCTGTCTGTCTGCCTGTCTGTCTGTCTGCCTGCCTGTCTGTCTGCCTGTCTGTCTGCCTGTCTGTCTGTCTGTCTGTCTGTCTGTCTGCCTGTCTGCCTGTCTGTCTGCCTGTCTGTCTGTCTGTCTGTCTGTCTGTCTGTCTGTCTGTCTGTCTGCCTGTCTGTCTGTCTGTCTGTCTGCCTGCCTGCCTGTCTGTCTGTCTGTTCACACTTCAGCGTTACCAGTCAGAGACTGCACTGCACATGCATTTTGATGGATGTTAAATCTCTGAAGTCGTTGGCTTTGCATGCTTCTCCTTTTTGTAAATTAGCATCTAACCTCGGTCAAGGCTGACATAGGTTTGACAGTCTGACATATTGTTTAATATTGTATTGTATAATTGTGTGTATAGTATAATATATAGTAGAATAAACTGTTGGTTTACTAGCAAAATCTTTATCGGAATTTCAAGTCATTTTTGTGATCTGACGTCATTAATAAGTGTCAAACATACTTACACTTCTTGAGCTTAAAAGTTTAAACAGGACTAAAAGATCGTTGCTATATCATTTCTTTGCCCAGCCTTAGTGAGATGAGTCACAAAACCTCGTAATTCATATGATACGTCGTGATTTGGGAGTGCCAGAAATCGGCCCTAGGTTAAAACACTAAGGTTTCCATTTTTACTAAAGCATTCACCATTATAAAAGTATAATATCTTATAACAACATGCAAGCCTCAAGCTACTGTATGGTTGAGAGGAGTGTGCTTTGCTTTCCTGGACTTGATTTTTGATTTAAAGTGGCAGCAGCTCTGCCCTCATTGTGGTCTTTGGGTTCTGATTCAGTAACTGAGTTTAGTATATTGGCCACTTGTTTTTGTTTTTATTGTCCTACATTCAGTATATTCAGTTTTAGTACTTTATATTTGATACCTGTGTGTGTGTGTGTGTGTGTGTGTGTACTCAGAGGCTTGAAATGAAGTATACAGCTGCATTTCTTGTATTGTTGCATGTCTGTATTTGATCTTTATTAACAAGCACTCATAAACATACCTGGAGGGATGACTGGGACTGATTTATTGTTGTTTACATTCAGTTCAGGGTCTTGACCTTGTAGCCTCTGCTCTGTTGTTCTCTTTGTGAGCTCTGGATTCAGATTCCAGCAGTAAGTCAGTCTCCTTCTTCAAGTTTTTCACTGCCCTTCAGACCTGGCTTTGCTTTGGCCAGTTGAGGGGTGGGGGGGGGTTGGAGGGCAGGGCCGCTTTGTGTTGTGAACCACTTTGTTTTGTCTGCTGCCACGCTTGTCATTTTCCCGCTTCTCCTTTGTGTGGGAGCAGACGAATCGAGTCAGCAGAGTTCCTGCCGCAGATAAGGCCATGTTTTCTTTGGCCTCTCCCTGCAGGTGGAGAGGAGCAGGGCCTGGTTGTGTTGGCATGGCAGACACAATTGGCAAGACTGGCGTTCTGCCCTGCTTCTGTAATGGAATGGCATCAGGAGGCTGCCTGGCACAACATGCTGGTTGCAGCCAGAGCCAACACCACCTCAACCTCATCACAATGTACATCTCTACATGCACACATGTGTGAATAGACTTTAACTGTGTTTTTGTCGCAGTATTAACTGTTGACCTGTGATATTTTTGTACTGAGACAGGCGACGTCGTGGCCTCACATGTATTAAGTGCACGTGTTTACACTTGGTGTTTGAGGAGCCATTCACAAGTCCTAGTCGGATACAACCACTTTTTTTGCATCAGAGGTGAGAGGTGAGAGTTTAAAATGGATGAATATTAGATTTATTAATTTACTTTCTTAGCGATTTTAAATATCTGTGCATAGTAGGGCATTAATGACTCGTTGAGTAGTCGATTGATGACATCATCACACACGCAACGGAGGAGCACAGGCGTCCAACATTGAGCAACTTTTATTAACGTTCTCTGGAGCATTAACAGTCAACCTAACAATTACACCAAAACAAATACTAATACTTTGAATTCTCTGGTCAATTTAAGTGTAAAACAGCGAGTGGGAACAGTTTAAGCCGTGGCAGGACGTTAGCGTTAGGCCATGTTAGCTAGCGGAGCCGTTTCAGATGCAGAGTGTTACTGTACTTTAACACTGGCTTGTATGTTCTGCAGGTCTTCGTGCTGTTTGTGTTCTAGAGTGAAGGATCTCCACTCGTGTGATGTGTGTCTGTCTTCTCTGCTGCCGTGTCTCTCGTCTTGTTGTGGTCTCGTGTTTACATTCCACTCGCACCAACGGTACCACCCCTTTTATGAAGGGACTATAATAATTGGTTAAACCAAGGAACGCGTGTCAGCATAAGCCAATCAGAGGCAGAGATTGCATTGCGTACACAAGCGAGGGCAGAGAGAGCGTAAAAAAAGCACATGACTAGTCGACTTCTCTCCGGGGCAATGACTCGTGCCTCTGCAGTCGACTTTTGTGTTAATGCCTTGTGCATAGTATGAATTTTTGCTCAGGATGCTTCTGTTAATCTACAGTAACTGCGAGAAGCGTGGAGAGAGGAAGCAAAACAATTTCAAGGAGGGGAAGAGAGGAGGTGAAAGTAGCAGAGCAGCATTTTGAAACTCAATATACCCCCACCCCCCACAGAGATGGCTCAGCGTCCCAGCTCAGCTGAGACAGCAATTAGGGAGGACAGAGAGAAAGACAGAGCGAGAGAGAGAGGGTGACTGAGATATATAGGCAGATAGAATGAGGGACAGAGCAATAGATGTTGACCTTGACCATCAGTGGCCTCGAAGGACACAGGAAAGCTGTATTTCCACCTGTCAGTGAGGACTGAGGCATGGACGTTTATAAAGAACCTTTCAGAGAGGGTTATAAAACCCAACCCATCAAGCTCACACACATTCATGCCTTATCAGGCAGATTTAAGCCAGATAGCTTTGACAGTGTATTCGTGGGCTTATCTACATTAGATCTGCGTTCTAGGGTGTGACTGATGTTGGCTGGCCACTACTGTACCACAGATTTTTGTTCTAAAACATTCGACCAATATTTATTACACCAATATTTGGTGACTACTGCGCTAAAATCTCAACCTTTTATTACACTTACCATATTTGAAACCTTCCATAAATAATGTTATATTTCTATGTAATGCTAGTAACTCTACATTTTATAGAATATTACTCTATTGTTCTTCTTATGTTTTATTATTTGTGTAGAACAAAACGAAAAACATGTGAACACTCAAGTCGCTCCACGGGGAAAATTCTGGACTGCAGCTGTGTCAAAGGGCAGCAGCCAATCAGCAACAAGGAGAAATAAATAACATTCTCGCATTGGCTACTTTCAAACCTCCCGCCTCTGAGTACAGCAGTATTTTACCGTCACAGGGCGCGCTTTCTTTGTTTCTCTCCGCAGTACCAAAATATTGTAGTTATTTTTTATGTGGAAATGTGGCTAAATTAACGTGGATATTTATGTTACAAAATTAGTAAAGTATATTTTTCTTAATTTTTCTAAAAATGTATATAATGCCACAAAAAAAGGTTATTATTACAAAATAAGTTAATTATATTTTACTTAACTTTTATGAAAATGTATATATTGCCATGAAAAAAAGATGTGACATCCAGGCCTTCTCTGGCACGCCCCCTAATCCTCTTGTGTTTGGGTGTTGCTTAGCAACCCAGCACAAGGAGAGGCCCGGATGTCATAAACGTAAAAGAAGGAGGATATCTGCAGTTTCCGCATTACCGTGGGGTTTCAGAAAACAGTTATTAATTCGGTTCTCAGAAAAAAATCTGCTTTGGGCTGAATCCGCGACTGCTGATCCTCGTTAAAGTGGGGGGTATGGGGTTACTGGGGTTACTGTGTATGGAAAAAAAAGTCAGCACACAATTCTCATATTGATGCATCTCTAGTGAGAATCCTGTTATTAGAGCAGTAATACCAATACTTTTGTTTTAATTATAATAGACACCTCTGATTTGGCCTGTTTTTACAGAGAGGAAAGGTGAGAGGGTCAGCAGAGCCCTGGAGGAAACTTCATCAAATCATGCAGTGAAGAGATAGGAGAGGCATTTGGAAGTCAGATGACTTCCACGCGCAGCCAAATGTCTCTCCCACTGTCCCTGCTGTTAAAGGGAGAGAGTGGATGGTGTGTTAATGGTGGGCTGCTGAAATGCCCCCCCCCCCATGTCTATGTTTCCCCAGACATTCTTGTATATAGGTCACTCTCTTTCATGCTACTCTCACCTGGAAGCAGTGGACAGGAAAGAACACGCAGTTCCTTTATCACGTCTCTGCCAAGCGAGAATGTAAGAACATCAAGAGACCCCTCGGTGAAATAGGCTGCAGGAGCATTGGAAATATGTGTGTGTGTGTGTGTGTGTGTGTGTGTGTGTGTGTGTTGGGAGTTTTAAAAATGCATCAGTGCATCACAAGTGGGAATTGACGATGACAAAAATCTGAAAAAAATCTTTTTAAATAATTGAACTGAAATGATTGAGATGCATATTGTAATATTTTCCTCCACCTGCACCTTCAGCCTCCACCTATCATTCATGATTCTAGCAGTAATGACCGTTAAGGCTCACTCTGATGATTTTTAAATTTAAAATGTACATGTGAAAATCACAAAAGCCAAATGTCTGGACTCCTAACCTGCTGGATGATATGATTATCAATTTATGTCTAAAAAAGCGTTTATTTTCCTTTGAGAGAAAAACTTCTTTTATCCAGAGGGAAATTCTTTTGTCATAAACATGCTCGATGCAACAAGAGGAATAAAGATAATAAAGAGAACAGTAGTCAGATGGGGGTTTTCCACTGACTGGTACCAGCTCAGTTCGGTTCAACTCTTCTTGCTGGTTCCTGGTACCTGGTACCATCCTTGGTACCACCTTGGCCCAAGAAGTTCCAAGCATGCTGAACCGATACTAAATGATGACGTGTACATATTGGAGGTTACTGATTGGTGGTCGCCATGATTACACCAGTGTTGTTGACTGAACGTTAGCATTAGCATTAGCGTTAGCTTCTTTAAGCCTTGTCTGGTTAAGCCAATTGTCTCCGTTTTGTGGCAAACAGCCACAAACCAAGGATAAGAAATACAATCCCTCTTGTTATGATGCCAGGATGTTTACCTCAGCTTAGAGCGCTCCGCTCAGGCTTCTGCTCAGAATGTTTGGTCACTATAGCAACCAGTTGTAGTGGAAAACTGTAGGTCCGAAACCTAACTGAACAGAGTAGAACCAGTCAGTGGAGACCCCCCTATAGTGTAAATGGACCCAGTTCGGAGACCCATGTTTTGCTCTCTGTATGTCCCACATGAGTGAAGCCAGTACTGTGTGATGTTACATGTTGAGACACGTTTGATCGTTAACTGCTAATTACAGTGGATTCCACGCCCCTAGCTGACCCTATAGACCCCCTCCTTTCTATAACTGCCTTCATGAACATGCTGTTGCTACAGCGTTAGGAATCTATAGCTCAGCTACTGACGACGATATTTGTGTGAGATTCTGGATGGTAAGATTGAAGGTGTTGGTGGAGAGTGGATTGTCTGGGATGGGTTTGTCATGAGAGCAGTTGGTCAGGAGAGCATTTCCTTCTGTAGGACACATGGAGACGCCTGGAAGAGAGACTCCATCTGTGTGTAAGTGAGAGATCAGGGGCATATGGTAGAGAAAAAAGCTGCATTAATTCTTGTATTAGTATTGATGACAGTAACAAATTAGGACGGAGTGACATGATGACATTATACGTTGTACATTGAACTGTGTTACAAATAAAGCATCTTGCAAATTGTAAATCTTGATACCGCCTTTTCTTTTCCAATACTGATATTGAAACTTTTGGCTTGTTCTTTAATTCTTTCATGCAACAAATGGTAAATCGTCATGTGGCCAAACAGCTCCTTATATGGAAGTTCTCAGGTGTCAGATGTCATGCTGAGCTTTTTTGGTGTTCCTGTGTCACGTAGAACCAAATTGTAATTTTAATAACATGTAATAAGAATCACTAGTGGGGTTTTATAAATAGTCCCACGCAAATGAACATAAAGTACAAAAATGTACAAAATTCTTTTATTTTAGGTCTTTGAAACAAACAGAAAAAAATACAAGATCTTTGAACTTTCATGTTAGAGTGGGTGGGGAAATCCCTGCAGAGGGAGGGGCTCTGGAAAGAGCAGCAAACGCCGAGCCTGTAGGAGAACAAACACCGGTTCTAGACTGTTTTACACCAGTTATATTTACTGAAATCAGAGTTTACTGATACACTCTGAGTTCTGAGGGTAAATGCCGGTTCTAGACTGTTTTATATCCTTTAAGCTCTAAGAGTTGAGAAGGTTCTAAGCTTCAAACTAAGCAGTTTCCACTGGAAACACTTCACTTCAGATGACATTAGGAATTCATGCTTTAACCAGTCAAGCACTCTCCTTCTCCACAGGAAGAAACGCACGACGAAATGAGCATTTGCTATTTTAGACTACTTTTATTTTATTATTATTTATTTTTTATCATTTCTCCCGATACCAGCCTGATACTGATACCTGGTATTGTATTAGTGTAATTTCTACAAAACATCTTATTACAATATTGTTTTTCATTTCATTCTTTACCAAAAGTTATCAGTAATTATTATATTCTATATGAAAAATCTCAATTGTAAATCTGAACAGTAACTCTGAAGAAAGCAAAAGTCCTAAGGTTTGTCCGAAAAGGGCACTCGTTCACTATATAGGGCACTATGTAGTGAGTCAGCCCTTTTGTAGTGGTGTCCGAAATTTCAACCCTCAATTTCACCCACTAGTTAGTGCACTACAAAACCGTTGCGCAACATGCCAAAGTCTAGTGTTCAGACACTGTACACTACATTAATATACATATCCCATCATGCACTGCGGGTTTCTTTTACCGTGCCCTACATAGTGAACGAGTGCACATTTCTTACACACTGCACACTACTTTTATTGCGCGAAAGTCAAGAAGAGGAGCGAGGCGGAGGATAAGTGGGGCTTCAAATGGAGGAGATTCAGTCACACTTGCACTTTCTTTCTCTCTCTCTCTCCGTGGAGGACTGTAGTATCCAGGGCTGGACTGGGACAAAAAAGTCGTCAGACAGAATTCCGCGCCGACCCAAAATTGACATCGGCAGACTGGGCACTTACCCGATGGACTGATGTTAAGTTTGGGCCGACCAGGTAATTTTGGGCAGGCTCACGTACCACAGCCTGCACACAAGACCCCGCCCCCGCACATGAGATCCCACCTCATGTGTAGGCTGTGTCTGAACTAGAGAGACGAGACGTGTGTTTATACGACAGAGATAAATTGCAGAGATCCGGTGCACTATTTAAGCAACAGTTAGTAAAAACGTAACATCCCGGGTGTCCGAAATTAACTAAACGTCGCCTCCCCTTGTTCTCGGTTAGCCCCCTATATAGCAAACACTATGTAGTGAACGAGTGAGCGAGTGAACAAGTGCACTTTTCGGACACAGCCCTAGTCCGGTGCAAAAAGCAACCTTATGAAAGAAGATGGGACAAAAAATCACAAGACATTAACACAATCATTTATCATACAACATTAAAACTGTCCACACAATCTACAAATAAAGCTCTGCAGATAAGTCTGCTCATAAGTGAAGAAAATGATTTTTGCCTTATCACATTCGCATAATTGCATTCCTAAACTGTGGACAGTAATGAGGAAAGTCCTCTCTCCATTTCTCTCTTTATCTTTTTCCTCATTTGTCTCCTTGCTATAAATTGCTTGCTGTTATAAGCACAGAACTGCTCAGGAGTGAACAGTAAGTTATTTCCTCTTATATCTTACACGTATCTGCATACAGGTAAGATTAAAGTTAACATAAACATAAAGGGTCGGTTTCCCGGACAGGGATTCAGCCTAGTCCTGGATTATGTAGTGCTGCGAATAGAGATTTTTCACTGAAAAGGAAAGGGTAGTCCAAGACTAGGCTTAATCCCTGTCTGGGAAACTGACCCAAAATGTTTTATTAAGGCTCTGGGCCTCCAGTGTGACTTCAGACCTTGTGTTAAAGACTCTGGAACTGTGCTGGAACAGAACACTGTTCCTCCAGAAGATGTTTCCTCCAAGCCATCAGACACCCTCACTGCGGGGGTCAAGCTCTCAGGCCTGAACTCGCCCACTTGTGGATTATATGGTGCAGGGAAACACCTCTGGCCATATTGCTTCTTCAGTGCTAATGGTTTTTGAACCACTGATGTCTCTCTCTTTCAAAGTCATTTTGATCTTTTTGTCTAAGGATCTTGATTTTTAATCGAGATGCACCAAATTGAACCTGAAGTATCTACTAAATACAAGTGAAGTATATTTCCTGGAGAGTAATTCCCCGCTTCTCACGGGGGTTATGTTCCAGGAGCACCCGCATATAGTGAAAAACCGCGTTGTTGTGTTTTGGTAAAGAAATGCCTAAAAATGCCTATTTTTGTAGTGTAATCCCCCAAATATGCCCCCAGAACACTTTAATCTTGTGCTAAACTCAGATTAATGCATTACCCTTAAAGTAAATGTAACGGTAAATAAATAATCAGAATCAGAAAACGTTATTGCTTAAAAACCATTAGCATTAGCGGTTAGCAGTAGCGGTTAGCATTAGCAGCGTTTGGTGGGCGAAAACAAACACTCGTACACAAAAGAAACGTTGAAATAACTTTCTCTACCCACATGTTTAGACAGGGCACCGCTTACTAATACTAAATAAACTGAAATAACAGTTGAAAATTGGGGAGGGGGGCGTTTCAAACACTAAAATACAAGGACAAAACACGGAGCAGTCATGCTACATGCTACCGCAGGCTTCTTCTTCTTCTTCTTCTTCTTCTTCTTCTTCTTCTTCTTCTTCTTCTTTTATGGCGTTTGACAACTTTTCAGTGTACCACCTGGACTGTTGCCGGTAATACAGTTTGGTTCGCGTTAGACTGAATCTGCAAATGTTGATCCGCGTAAAACTGAGGGGTTACTATATATTGAAGCAGATTTCCTCTTTCTATTAACTGAGGTGCCCATAACATTATCACATTGCATTCAGTAACATTTCACGCGCCAAACTGCCCCTTCAAGTCTCTCGGGGGGAAAACAGTTGTTTACAAAACACGAGTGAGATGAAGTGCTGTTATTAAAGGTAATAGGCAACCTGCTGTATTGCATAATGAGGCATTATTTGCATGATCAAAGTGTAAAACAAGATTGCCTGTGTAAACTTTATTTAGGGTTTTCTCATTAATTTGTCACACTTCTGCACACTCACATGCTCCCAGCACCACAGCACCACACCACGCACGCCCCCGGGGACAGACTCGCGCGGCCACAAGACATCCATCATCACTCTACGCATTACACTCCTTTAACAAAGACGGCCACCCCCCATCTGCCTCATGTACTTCAGAGGGGAGAGAGCCTGTGTGTGCCTGTCTGTGTGTGGGACACGCCCCTCCCCCCACTGTTCAGTGTAGGCTTAGGCAATAATAAGTGTATCAGGAAAGCAGATCTATTTATCTTCTTTGTCAGAGCTCGGAAAAGGCAGGCCGGGGCTGCCAGAGGAAAGCCAAAGTCTAACTCCCATCAACCACTGTGTGTGTGTGTGTGTGTGTGTGTGTGTGTGTGTGTGTGTGTGTGTGTGTGTGTGTGTGTGTGTGTGTGTGTGTTATAGGAAAACCATAGATGTCAGGGGTGACTGATGATGTGAGGAAAAACAAAATAGTCCAGACTGTATAAAGTGTTTTATTTCTCATATACTACAGTGAGCAGATATTAACACGTAAGGGATGGAAGCTTTTTACATATGGACATAAAGGGCAGCTGGGGGACTGGTGGTTAGGGGGTTACCCCTGCGATCAGAAGGTTGTGGGTTCGAATCCCAGGACTGCCAGTGGCACCAATGAGATACCCTTGATAAAATTACCGCCCCCACACACTGCTCACCGGGTGCTGCGTTGCTAAGTGAGTGTGTTAAATGGGTTAAATGGGTTAAATGGGTTAAATGGGTTGAATGAATAGAAATAATTTCACACTGTGTGCTGTGGTGTGTGACTATAAGGGCCACGTTGCTTTACTTTATACATATCTAGATGGAACATCCTTTTTATGGCCAAAAGTGTGGCCATCACCTATAAAAGCTTGTTGGGCATCCCGTTCCAGAACCACAGGCAGTTAATATGGAGCTGTGCCCCCCATTTGTGACTTCCCTCGTCTCAGAAGACATTCCACAAGATTCTGGAGAGCCTGTAGGAATCCATGCCCATTCTGTCCGGAGGGTGTTTATGAGGTCCGGCCCTGATGAGCAGACCTGACTCACAGTGCAAGTTCCAGTTCAAACCAAACGTGTTTATTTGGGTTGAGGTCAGGACTCTATTAGCATTTTTCCATCTTCTATCTCTCCAACCGTCTCCCACTCTTTCTCTCCTTCTGCCTTCTCTTGTTCTCTGTGGAAATTTCCCTCGTGTGTTCATCAAGCTGGAAATGTCAGTATGTTCTCCCTCTTTGTTTAAAGCCTTTCTTTCTGTGAAAACTCTCTGGCAAGCAAACATACACACACACACACACACACACACACATAACCTCTGTTCTCTCTCTTTTCTTCACCTTCTAACCAGGAAATCAGTGTGATATTCTGTCCTTGAGTCTTTTTTCTATATGCTCCTCTAAATGTCACCCATCGAACACCCCCCCCCCACCCCATCCAGCCATCCGTACACCTTGCCTTCACAGCACGCTGTGTCTCACAGTGAGCCGTGACAAAGACTAACCCCACTTACTTCTGGATATCTGCAAATGACACAAATGTAGGGACTGTTTTCTGAACAGAGGCTGGTCATTGAAACATGCTAAACAGTGATTGGAAGTGAAGTGAAGTATTGTATGGTATTTGCATATTTATTCATTTGCCTGTCATTTGTTTATAACCCGGGCTTATACAATGAATGTGTAGTTCAGGAATAGCAAGATACAAAATTCAAGTGTGTGTGAGAGACTCTTAACATGAGTACGCTGAGCATGTCCTCAGCCGATCAGGCTGTTCAGTGTAACTGAGATGCTGAGAGTGGGTAACACATAGAGACCAGGCTAGCTAACCAGTTTAGATGTTTCAGTTGGCTAAACACATAAATAAAATCATCTAGTAGGGGTGGGCGATACGGCCAAGATATCATATCGCGATTTTTTACAGTCAAATTATGATTTCGAATTGATCACGATATTTATATTGATTTGTAACTACAGCTACAAATATAACTATAATATAACTTATAAATTATAACTATAGATTTTTTTACTATTCCGCAAGTTACTGAACAGGACAACCAAACTATTGTCCTTTGCAAAAATATCCTAGTCCTACAGAACTAAACAGCATTTGGGCCAAATTTCTGAACGGATTTGAATCGGTTTGTGCAATTTTGCTATTATGTTTATTTAAAGCTAAATAAATACTTAATGTTACTTCAGAATGATTAATCAGTGAGAACAAAACATTTCAAATGGTAAACAATAAAAATGCCAACTAGTGCAATTCTTAAACTGAATGAAATAGTGTTGTGCCATAATTCACTTTGGTTGGTGCTGTTTCTAAGGCTACAGTGCGATTTGGCTGAGGAGCATAGCTTAGCAAGAGCATAGAACCATAATAGATGGAATGTGGTCTATATAGATGATACTACAATCTCTCTGCTTTGGCAGATCGTCAGTCTTCACAATCTCATATCGTCCACCCCTATCATCTAGTAATCAATACTAAATGAAATTTGTGTAACTGAGTTCATTACACTTGCAGTGGAACAAGCTCTGTGTTCAGTAGACCAAATAACAATTGAATTTAGTTGTTTTGTTTTTTTTATCAGGAACTACGTGCAAATACATTTATTCTCAAGAGTGCAAAGACGCCCAGCCCCTTATTGAGCTGAAAAGCTCATTTCCATTTTATAAAGTGGTGCAACATGACTAAACATCTTTTAAAACACATAGCTTTTAAATTTGCTTCTGTATCATCACTGCTTCGACCAGCAATCCTGACTCCTCTGTCTTCATATCTGACAGTAAATTGTTTTGAGTGGAAGTGACTCGAGTGCTTATTGCTCTCAAATAATAGTGGAGAACGTTAAGCCCTTTAAACTGATCTCCAGAATTGACTAATAGATACAGTCTTAGAGTCCTATAGTGTGAGATGGTCTAATGAGTAAGCATTAAAAAATAATGAAAATAGGAAATAAATAGATGTTAATGGTTTGGTGCTCTCCAGTTAGTTTACTATTGAAGCTAACAGTGGACATTATACAAATGTGCTCATTCTTTTCATCTTCTTTCTCGATTGTTGTTTTTCCTGCTGGACTATCATTAACTGAGGGGTTTCCTCAAGAGTCCCAGGCCCAGATAAACAGAAGAGAGGGCGTCTCCCTGTTTGACTTGTCCACGTCTTCCTTGCGCACTCATTCTGTCCTCTCTTCCTTCTCTCCTTACTTCTATCTTTCGCTAGTAGCAGTTACGTACTGAAGTTTCTCATCAGGTTTTGAGAGTGGGCTCCTGAGAGGGACGGCAGGACGAGGATCCCGCTATGTGTGTGGGTTGGTATGCGTGTCCTTTATCGATGAGGCTGCACTGGCAGTCCTCAAGCTGTAGTTTCGGTGGAGCTGCATACTGATTAGCTCAGGAGCTGAAAAGTGTGGAAAAGGAAAAGGGGGAGAGGGAGGGGTTCACTGTCTGAGCCTGGAACACAGGACCCTAGAGCCCATATATGATCCCATTTACCCAGAGAGGTCCAGGTGTGACAGAGAGATACAGGGAGAACGAAAGATGAGACTGGCAGAGAGTTGCAAAACATTGAATGTTCAGAGACCCTGCATATTCCCAATATTTATATAAAACCTACGATTTATGCCTCGTTCATAAAGGGGCATTTTGGCAGACGGCCTTATCCAGAGCGACTTACAGTCAATAGTTACAGGGACAGTCCCCCTGGAGACACTGAGGGTTGCACAAGGACACAATGGTAGAGATGGGGGGCATTTGAACCTACAACCTTGTGGTCATCAGGTTCACAGGCGAGTGTTTTACCCACTAAACTACTTCCACCTCATGTCAGTAAGCAAGCTCCTGACACTATTTGAAATATGGGCACGTTTCCCGCGCCATGGTTCACGACCATTGTTTTGGAAAGCATCCCTATTACATTAATACCATAAACATTCATATTACAAGAAAACAAATGAACTGACTGTATACCTATAGAGTTGTTGTGTGGTACAGACACACTAATTTATAACTACTTTTGTCATATGTGAACACACCACAGCACACAGTGTGAACAGTATTTAACCCATTCACCAAGTGAAGCAGTGGAACAGGAACACAGCACCCAGGAATCGAACCCACAACTTTTTCTTGGGAATTGAGCCCACAACTTCCTGATTACAGGGCGAGCGCCCCAACCACTAGGCCACCAGCTGCCCCAAAATAAATCTTTGTTAAGGTTAGAAAGAGGATATTCTGGTCCCTTTAAACCCCATGATTGCAGTTTTCTTCCTAAAAATCTCAAAATATGTTTTATGGTTAGACTTCGTTCCTCCAAAGCCCATGAGCATATTGGGCAACAAGTGATCACCATTGGATTCTGTAAGCTGTGGTTTTATGGTTAAAAATATGTAAAAAACATGTTTTATGGTCAGTAGAAACAAGAAAAAAAAAAAGTGTAAAATGTCAGTGCCTGGGTTATTAGAAGGTCAGCAAATGCTGCCAAGTTTAATGTACAGCTAAATGATTCACAGTTTAAATTGCAAGAGCAGCAAGTTTAATTATCTCATGTTATTCAGCATGCTCTGTTTAATATGAGGAAATTTAATAACGCAGAGCTCGTAAACCGGCAGTCTGGCATGCTATGTTGGGTGTTGAAGCCCAGAAAAAGGCCAGTTGTTTGTCATAAACAAAATTAAATTGCACAATCGGACATTTGCCTGTAATATTTCTGCCCTAGTTAAAGATAGGCCTGTTTTAGTTTGACAAATAATTGGCTTTTGTTGGGCAAATGAATACCTTACATAAACACTAATTGTAATTAAAGATACAGTATGAACTTCTTTTTCTGTATTTAACCCATTCAAGCAGTGGGCAGCCAGGTACACAGTGCTCAGGGGGGCAGTGTGTGGGGATGGTACCTTGCTCATGGGAACCTCATTGGTGCCAGTGGCAGCCCTAGGATTTGAACCTATGACCTTCCAATTGCTGGGGCAACTCCCTAACCACCAGGCCACCAGCTGCCCAATTCAAATTCAAAAAATTAAATTAGGTGACTCATTTGCATGTATTCTTGACTTCAGTATTGTAAAACCAGAAGAGAGATGTGTGTTTTATACATATGTGCTGTATTATTGCGGCCTAGTAGAGTGTGGGTCTTGTCTCAGGAGCGTGTGGTCTTCTGAATGTTGGGATTTACATTTATATATTACAATGTTTTGTGAAAGCATTCCTATTATATTTATGCATATTGAATGCAACCGGACCCAGAATTGACCCTGGTGGAACACCTTTGGTGATGAGTCTTAAATTGGATTGTGCACTGAAGCCTGTCTAGGAAGTGATTCTGTTTTCATTTGCGCAACTATCGAAACCTGTAACTTACCAAAAATGAGGATGTGATCTACATTTTTGAAGACTTGACAGATTAATAAAAAATGCTTTTTCTTATCAGTAGCTATTAGGAGATTATATAAAACGAGTGCGGTGACGGGGACGAGTGTGGTGACGGGGAATTCTCTAAAGCCAGACATTTAGAAATCATTCTAACTGGGCATTCACTAGAGATTCGTTGTAGAGATGTGTGCTTTATACATATGTGCTGTATTATTCCAGCCTAGCAGAGTGTGGGTCTTGTCTCAGAAGCACATGGTCTTCTGAATGTTGGGATTAAGCTGCCATTAAGCTGCTCGTGGCCCCGTCACTTCGAAATGCTGAGAACGCAGGACGGCGTGCGACAAACAAGCACAGCCACAATGCAGCCGGCAGCCATGACATTCAGCACGGCGTCCACTAAGCCTCAAATCTCAGCTATTGTTCCTGCATGCGCCATTCTCTCCCCTGCTTTAGGCCTCAGGCTGCTGCACAAAGTGCCCGGTTAAGGCACACTTGAGAAGCACACTAGGTGTGTGATTAAATATAAAAACCCACCTTGTTCAGCTTCTTCTCGCTGTCAGCATCTTAGAAACCTGCAGCTCAGCACTGCGAGAGAGGGACACAGAAGAAGAAGAGATAAAACATTGGAAAGAAACCAGTGGTCAGCCTTTATTTTCACTCGAAAGTACATTAAGAGTGACCCTCATTTACAACCTAGCCAAGAATTTACAGTGCGTACGGTGACTGAACAAATAAAATATAATTAAACATTAAATTGCAATAAACCCATAAATAAAAACAAGTAAATTAAATGAGGTATGAATAAACAAAGTCGCATCTGTCGTTGGAAAGAAAGACATAAAACAAAACTAGATTTAAAAAAATAGAATACAGTTGCAGGCTGAGTGGAGGAAATGTATAAAATGAGTATAAAATGGACGAGAGCTGAGCTTTAAAGTGTCCTGCAGTAAATTCTCACTGCTGTTCTGTAGCTAAAAGCAGATTTTCCCAGTTCAGTGAAGTCTCTCGGTACCTGACAGGTGATCCAGGCACTGGAGTCTGTCTGAAATTCCCATTATTTAAGGAAATCAGGGGGTGATATAGGGTGCCATGAGGCAAAAGTTTGTGTTATAAATGAAAATAAACTGGAGTTTTTCCTGCTGCACTGCTAGTGAGGGTTTTTCAAACCGTCTCCAGCATTGTTTTTTGTAGGAATCAACGTTAATGAATCTCAGGGCAGAAGAGTAAACAGTCCAGAGGTTTGAGGCGGCTTGGAGGCGCATGTTTGTACAGGCAGCAGAAAATGGCCGACCAAGCATTTTTGTGAATGAAGAAAAAATCGCAGAAATTCAAGCCAGTGTAAATAAACTAGAGATTTTTCATATTGGCCCAGGGGGAAACAAAATGCAGCAGAATTGTTCAGTTGTGAGATGACTGAGCTTAACTAGAATGACCTATAAATGGCAAGATCATTTATATATTACAATGTTTCGTGAAAGCATTCCTATAATATTTATGCATATTGAATGAAACCGGACCCAGAATTGACCCTGGTGGAACACCTTTTGTTATGAGTCTTAAATTGGATTGTGCACTGACACCTGTCTAGGAGGTGATTCTGTTTTCATTTGGACAACTATCGAAACCTGTAACTTACTTAAAATGAGGGTGTGATCTACGTTTTTGAAGACTTGACAGATTGATAAAAATGCTTTTTCTTATCAATAGCTATGAAGAGATTATATAAAACGAGCGTAGTGACGGGGATGGTGCTGCACTGTCTTTCTATAAGCCAGACTAATAGTTAGACATTAAGAAATCATTTTAACTGGGCATTCACTAGAGATTCTAGAGATTGCTCTGTAGTAATCAGTGTGATCGTGGAAGGCACCAGTTCACCTCTGAGCTTGTGTAGAGTTTTTGAACCATTCCAATGTCAAAATGTCTGTTAAAATCTAGATTTTTCATAGTTTGATCAGGGACCAAGTATTGATCTTTTAAATAATTGATTTTTGTGCTTGAGTCTTTAAGGGGGAGAGAGAGGGAAAGGGGTTGAGTTGCCTTCAAAATGTGTGTTGGTGAGAGAGTCTGCAACCTCATAGGTAAGGAGGCCAGAATGGAGTAAAGAGGGGAGGAACACAAACATGGAGAAGCAAAACTCACGGCAGGCTCATAAACAGACTTCAAGACACTAAAGCCCTGGTCAGTTATAAAAAAAGAAATGTGTCTCACAGTTGTGGTTTAATTAAAAGTAATCAGTCCGTGAACGAGGTTATGTGTGCTATCAGCCGTCCTTATCCATCAATGGCTTGATAAGAGCGGGCCAGTTCACGCCCCCCTGGTGGTGCTGCGGTAAATCACAAGATTGCAGGTTTGAATCCATGGTGTGAGCAATTTCTTTTTTACACAAACTTTAAACGCTGGTTTTTATAGTAACCAACCACAAATTGCATTTTCTCATGGAAATGCTTCTAATTTAAATCTCCTTTGTGTAGCTGAAGGACAGAAGCAGTTTTCCAGATGCAGATGATAAAACAGAAAGACTGAAAAACATGTCACTTGTAGTCCAGTGCTGCAGAATACAAGAAATAGGTGTCCTGTCCGTCTGTACCTGTGGCTTTCCGTGTGTTAATACAGCGAGAGCATTAGCCACTATGCAGGGAGGGAAGGGCTGGAGTGTAGAGAGACCTGTAGAAAGTGTGTGTAAATATATGGCCGGCCGTTGGGAAATGTGTAGTTAAACTTTAATGAGGATAACATGGAGATTTAAGCAGGCAGCTGTTACCAAACCCTGGAAAACAGCGGCTGGAGTCGACAGGCAGGGACAGGAAAAGAGGAAGCCATGCTTTCTAAACTGCCCGACTAACATGAACATTTTTTAGCTGAATAAAATTGATACAGAATGATGATAACTGGTAACACTGATGGCTATAACTTTATTAGGGTGGTGGTCTAGTGGGTAAGATACTTGTCTCTGGACCAAGAGGTCATGGGTTTGAATATTACCTTCAGCACCACCACTGGGTTCCTGAGCAAGACCCTTAACCCCAAGTTGCTCCAGGGAGATAGTGTCCCCTGAATAGATGTTGATTTGGATAAAAGCATCTGCTAAACGCTGTAAGTGTAAATATAGTGGAGCTGAGTCTGTGGTAGATATTGGGCTGCTATTTTTTTTTTACTACCTCGTTAAAGCTTTTTTTCCTTCGGAACATTTTTGTGGAAAAAGAGAGCATTTTGCATTTTACGTGGTACTGATATTGATAAATCTGTTGAACCCTCAGTAAAGAGTCCTGTCAGCAGTGAAAGCCTGTAGTTACTGGTTAGCATCGGTCAAACGCTGTTGTTCTAACTGATGACTGCAAGGTTCCAGTCATTTTTGGTGGAACTGTTCCTGTACCGTGGGCAGATTTTATCGGCCAGATGATGCACCGTTTGGGCCCTAGTGCTGACATGCAGAAGGGGGGGGGGGCTTGGAGAGTGATAATGAGAACAGATTAAGCTGGCATTGCTGTGGGATAAAGGAGCCTGGGAACAAGAAGCAGAGCAATATTTAACCTGGAACAGCCTGCTGAGGGCCGAGTCAGGAGGAGAGCAGGTGTTCTTTGAGCTCAGGTGGAACAATTTGCCCATTGGTGGTGTCTTGGAGAAAGGAAGAGCTGCTGGGTCTATTTTTATCATCAACATCTGGCCTGGTGATGTCAGGAATGTAATCCTCTCATGGCCACGTGGGCGCAAAGCCTGGATCAAGCAGGCTGAAGGGGTCGTCTGGCCAGTCACATGAGAGAGAGAGAGAGAGAGAGAGAGACAGAGGGAGAGAGACAGAGGGAGAGAGACAGAGAGAGACAGAGGGAGAGAGAGAGAGACAGAGGGAGAGAGAGAGACAGAGAGAGAGAGAGACTGCTCTGCTCTCTCGTGGTGTTCAGGGAATTGAAACCTAAACAGCAAATTCTACAGAACATGAAGGGAAGCCACAGCCTCGTCAGGTAACCACAACTATCGTGCTCTGCACTCGCACGGCTCCAACAGACCAAACACACCAACACAGCTCCCCTCGCTCAGGACAGCTCACAGTACAGCGAGCATAAGGCAGTTAGACATGCTGCCACACGCCAGGAGAAGTAATACATAGAAGTTGCATATAGTCGCATGTATGTGTGTGTATGAGTGTGTGTGTGTATGAGTGTGTGTGTGTGTATGAGCGTGTATAAATGTGTGTGTTGGGGGTCTGTCCCCTCCAAAAGTGTCAGTACCTCTTGGCCTCTTTCCGGATCATGGTGTAAGCCTGGTCCTCTTTCCGGCACCCTCCGCTGACCCTCTGGATCCGTAAGGGCATCTGTGAGAAAGTCCTGGAGCCCTACTGTCCCATGGGGCTCCGCTGGCTGGGGGTGTGTGTCCCACAAAAGAGATGCCCAGAGCAGCAGTCTCTCTTTCTCTCCCTTCTCTCTTTCTCTCCCCTCTCTCTTTCTCTCTCTCTCTTTTCTCTCTCTCCTCTCTCTCTCTCTCTGTCTCTGTTTCTCTCTTCGCCTGAGAGGATCTGCTCTGATCACTGCCAGAAACACCCCGGACGAGAGAGCTGTAGAGAAGCAGCTGCGCCTCCCCGCCCCACGTTTCTCTCTCTCTCTCTCTCTCTCTCTCTCTCTCTCTCTCTCTCTCTTTAGCACCACACCTCCACCTGATTAAGTAAACAAGCAGAGCAAACCAGCCACGAGGAAAGAAGAGGAATAAAAAAGTCACTCTGAAAAGTGACCTGTAAAAAATGCCCCCAGAAAGTTTTAGAAAGTGAGTGACAGTTGAGGCGAATATCTAAAAGAGTCGAGATGGGAACTTTCAGAATGAGGCAGCGAACTAAAACCGGTCAATACAAACGCGTCCCTGCTAGAAACACAGCACTGGCTCTGAGAGATAGGGGAACTGTCATCTGTGCGGTGTGTGTGTGTGTGTGTGTGTGTGTGAGAAAGAGGGAGGGCATGACTATGAGAGACAAAGGGAGCGGGCGAGAGAGAGGCCGATTGTGAAACACAGTGTGAGAGTGAGCAATACAAATTAAACATCATTGAAAAAGACAAAAGAAGTGGACAGCGAGGGCGAGAGAGGCTGATAGAGAGAGAGAGAGAGAGAGAGAGAGAGTTGTTGTTGCTACTGCTTCCTGAAAAGAAAGGGATCAAAGCAATTCATAAATCTATGAATCCCATATTTATTTGATATGATGAAATGTGCTTATTGCGTTCCACAGTGGAGTAACGGAACTCTTTTAGAGAACAGGGAAGGGCTTATTTATCACCAAACTGACAAATCCCGAATACTGGAATCTGATCGGAATCATTCATATTTAATACAGAAGTGTTTATTAGCCAGCACTGTTTACCTAAAAACTGACACAACCGTAAACAGCGAGCTTTAATGACAGAAAACCTCGGTGTGTGCGGCAGAATAAAGCTCTGCCTGCAGTAAATGTTAATAAAACAGCTACTTCACGTGTTGCTTGTGCCTGTGTGTTGGCTAGTGCTCAAGTGTGAACACACTGAAAGGCATGTGATGTGTAGCAGACTAAAATGTGAGGTAATTGATTAATTGAATAAATACAACTAAATTAGCAGCACACTTACCGTACAGACTGTTTTGCCTCTTTCCTGAAAATGTTGCATCTAGTTCATGTAGCTGTTGTTTTTAAAGCCACCCTGAACTCCGCAGGGAACTCTGGGAGAACAGTGCCTTTATAATGACTTTGCAGGACTGACACAAAAACACTTGAGGCTGGAACTGAAAGGTTTAGTTCAGTTACCGCACACAGGACAGCGCTCCCAGTCTATGCTCCTAACGCGCTTCCCGTCATTTCCTTCCAGTCAGAGTCCAAGTCGAGTCATGAGTGACTCAGCCTGCGAGTCCCAACAGTGTCAGAATTCACAAACGCAAGGCTATACTTTATACCTGGACGCTTGTTAGATGTGTAGTGAAGCTTTGGACACCAGGTATCTCTTAGCTGATTGAATAGATTTGATTTTAAAGGTGAAAACTGTGTAAAAGTAGAACTTATGTCCGTGTTTGTTTTTTAGAGCCTGCTGGACAGCGGTGGATGTGTAGAGCCTCAGGGCCTCCTCCTCCACAGCCTGCCTCTACTTGCTCAGTTAGAGCTTTCTCTCTTCTCTCCTGCGCCACATCTGACAGGCCTTCCCTTTCTCCTTCTCTTTCAATCCACCTTTCCTCTTTTTAGCCCCTTTTCTATCTGTGTGTCCCTGTCCCTGTCCCTAACAGTGAGCCAGTGTGTGTGGGACATGTGCAGCTGGATGAGCGGCTGAAAGGCGGCCTTGTTCACAGGAGCTGATAGGAAAGCATGGTGTTGCCGTGCACGTGAATGCTGTGGGAACCTGTGGCCCTGTCTGAGTGTGTGTGTGTGTGTGTGTGTGTGTGTGTGTGTGTGTGTGTATTGACACACAGGTGGGACGCTCAGCCGGACTGGTTCAAAAGTCTGAGGGATAATGCATCAACTGCCGTTTCTCTGAATGACGCTCCGCATGTCAATTCTGAGTAAATGTGGCTTTTATTTTCAGGCTCTATGGGCTGTTCTGTTTTCTGTGTAATGGTGAGTTAATTTTAAAACAGAGGTGATAACTCGTCCAAGATGCTATGTCTCTATATCCTGCCAGAATGAGGCGATATCATGTAGGCCTACGCAAAAAATAACTCACATGTTTAATGTTATAGCAAACATGTTTTTTTAAATAAAACAATAAGTGCATATTATACTGTGTCCACTAACATTTTCACTACTTTGTGTGTATAAGCCTGAGGGACATTATACAGTTGTATAATTAATGCTAATTTAGCAAGCTAACAGCCTGCAGAAAATAGATTTGCAGTCAGGGATGCAGGAAGGTTTGGAGTTGGTGATTAGGAAACATTTAAGCACTACATACTAGAGCTGTAGTATGCTCTAAGACCAGCCCAGGTCCAGGACTAGTCGAGGCCAGGTCTGGACTCTGACTCAAAACGAGTCCAAGTTTGAGACAACAGTAAAAACAGTAAATTTGAATTGTTTGGATAATTTACTCCAAAACTTCTGATGCACACTGCAATCTCCTTTTCTGGGCATGAGCCCAATGACAACCAATCAGATTGCTTATATGTGCTATGGTAACCAATCGTGCCACATCCTTAGACAAGCTAAATAGTAACGCCCAGTCTAAATGGCCACATTCTTGCCTTGTGCCCATTAAAAAATATTAGCAGTAATACTAATAAGAAAGTAATAAGGGTAACTCAGTGGTGACACTACCAGTATTGGGATTTGAACCCACAACCCTTTTGATTGAAGGGACAACACCCTAAACACTAACCCACCCCCTTCCCCTGTAGTGGTAGTAGCAGTAATAGTGATAGTAGTAGTAGTAGTAGCAGTAGTAGCAGTAGTAGCAGCAGCAGTAGTAGTAGTAGCAGCAGTAGTAGCAGTAGTAGCAGTAGTAGTAGTAGTAGCAGTAGTAGTAATAGTAGCAGTAGCAGTAGTAGTAGTAGTAGTAGTAGCAGTAGTAGCAGCAGCAGTAGTAGTAGTAGCAGCAGTAGTAGCAGTAGTAGCAGTAGTAGTAGTAGTAGCAGTAGTAGTAATAGTAGCAGTAGCAGTAGTAGTAGTAGTAGTAGTAGCAGTAGTAGCAGCAGCAGTAGTAGTAGTAGCAGCAGTAGTAGCAGTAGTAGCAGTAGTAGTAGTAGTAG
>JBBPDC010000019.1:3905664-3921400 GCA_037974485.1 Hemigrammopetersius urotaenia
ATTGAAATAACTCTCTCTACAAACATGTTTAGACAGAGCACAGCTTACTAATAATAAATAAACTGATAACAGTTGAACGGGGGGGAGTGGGGGGGGGTTAAAACACTAAAATACGAGGACAAGACACAGAGCAGTCATGCTACATACAGCAGCAGGCTTTCAGTGTATTTCCGCCACCGTTGGACTGGTGGCGTTAATACAGTTCGGTTCTCAGAAATTTGTTAGACTGAATCCGCGAATGCTGATCCGTGTAAAACTAAGGGTTTCCTACATACACGATCTATCGGGGGCCATTCAAATAATATGGAATAGTCCCCAAAATAGTTCTTTGCTCTATACTTACATTATGTTCCATCCATTTAAGTTGCATTAACCCTTTCTTAACTAAGTCCCTTTCTTAACTAAGATTTTTATTTTACTTCTCTACTAACAATAATTACTAAAAACTTATGAAAGGACAAAAAAATATGCTCCTTCCTCCTAGAAAAGTGAATGTGCTGTACCTTTACAACTCATTTAAGACACACAACGGATCTTTGTGACTGTTTTGTACCTTTGAGACTACATTCATGTTGTTTGTTCCTCTCAAATTTACCAGGACAAAAGGTGTTTTTTTCTGGCAGCGTAGGATCATGGCACTGCAGAAAAGGGAACTGTCTAATTGCCCTGTTTCCATGGATGTAAAAAAGCTGTTTTGTTTCAAGGCCTGGTTGAGGGGAACAGCACCATCATCCGTGGGTGGAAAATACTTTAATAATGTTACTTCATTACAAGAAATGCTTACAAAGAGTTTCATGTGAATCTGAGTGCAGTCTCAACTGAGGGTTTAATTTCACTCCTATCAGAACTGAATAGTTGAGGGCTGAAAATATTTCTCTAGACTGACTGACAGATAGTCACCTTTAGCAACACTGAACTGTCCAGGCTCTGAACTGCATTTTCAGAGGAGATATCACTCAGCAGCAACATTTTACAGCATCTGCTACTTTGTTCATATAAAAGCAGTGTATATTTTAACAGCCCTGTTTACTCAGATTGCCCATTAACTGTGCTGTCATTGTACGCATTTTTTCCAGTGACTGGATAAATAATTGGTTTATAGTGACACAGAGAGGTTATGAGGTGCGTGTTTTCAACATGGTTGCTCCTTTCTGTTTCTCAGACAGACAGTAGCAGTATGCCAGCTATAATCTCCATTTCACTTACAGACTGTTTGCCTGAATCAGCCCTGTTGTCTAAAAACACTGGGAACAGTATCTATTTTAAGGCAGTGTGCAATTAGGCTTAGTAAAACATCCTATTGCCTCTAAATGTGGCACTTTTGAATGAAAGTAAGACTCCACATATGTTGCTCAGCAAAATCTGGTTCATAATTTCTATTTGTTTATACATATGAAGCCAAACACATGGGGAGTGTAAAACATGTGGCACAGACCACATTTTTTCCAAAATATTACATTTAGCAAACAAATATGGTGTTTTTACACATGCAGAACAGTCTTCTATGATGAGGATGTTTATTTATTCTTACTCATGACATTACAAACTGTGGTTCAGTTAACACCGATTTTTCTCTTACTTGAATATGAGAGTATACTTTCAATGGACGTTTTTGGTGTAATAAAGTATTTTAAAACGTTTTCTTCAACACTATTTGCATGGCATTCAGGCTTTAATGGTGCTAGTAGTATTGCATGACATGGGAGAAGCTTACGACAGTGACAGCTGGCTCAGGGGTGGGTGGGGGCTTTGCATGTGTAAACTCATTTAATTTCATATTTCATGCCGTTAGTTGGAACTTATTAAGAAGCATTATTTCTGACCTTATCACAGGGGTCATTGTGCAGCACGTCGGACCATTTGCTACCATTGCAGATAATTGCAGAGAACCATTGCAGAGAAACGTACGCGTCATTCAAGATCACTTTCAAAGTGACACGTCATTAATCTGTATTAAGAGTGAGAGGGGAGAGCGATCGTCTCACGGGCTCGATTGTGTAACCCCTTTGTCACTAGTGTTATAACCAACCTGGAGTTACACTCAGACAGCTTAAACACACTTCCAGACTGACATTAAAACTTAAACCTTTTCCTAACACTACGAAACACAATGTACTTAATATGTGCTTAACCCTACCTTAATTTACCCCTGAAAATACACCAACCCCCTTAATCTGAATTAAGTGGCCATTCATTTGTAAAGCGATCCCTTAATTTTCCCCCTAAAAGAGGATTTAAGGCACGAGTGTGAAACCCCTTAATCTTAAACATACAGAATTTATTAAGGAGGTTCTATTGAAAGTAAGAGGGAAATTCTGTAGTTTTACCCCTTAATCAGCTTTAATCTGTGCACTTTTCCCCTTAATTTTCTTTAATTTCCTGAGAATTAAGGTCAAAATTAAGGTAATTTTAAGGAGTAAAATTAAGGGGTTTGGCTTCATAGTGTAAGCCAATAGAGTTTGAAAGGTAAATGTGAGTAATTGTCATGCCAGTGAGGGTAGACATACTCGCGGGAAGCTGCTTTAAAGTAGATGCGTTTTGAAAAGACAAAAGTCCAAAACAAAGTTCGGAGGACCAAGAGTAGCGATCCTGTTCCTTCCAAACAGTCCTTTCCTCAAGCAGCCTTCCCCGCATGACTTGGGGTGACCACACAAAGAGTCTGAGGTGCGGCTGGCATATAAGCACACTCTCACTCACACACACCCAATCAGACGACTCAGACACTTAAAGATAAACTTAGTTAACGCAAGACACTCGGGCATGTTGTTAGGTGCCAAGCAGCCCAGAGGAGGAGTAATTGAACTTCCATTACCCACACCTGGGCTGCCTAGACTCCCAACCACCAGACACACAGCAACATTGCCTTAACCCCTTCATGTCCAGAGCCATCTGCCCTAGTGTTGGGGTGACGGGCTTCTTTGTGGGCGTGACCAAGACAGACCAGACGTGACAGTAATGAGTAACTAATGAGAAGGGGTAAATTGTGTAACTAGCACAGTGCCTCCACTAAGTATTTTTACCATGAAATGTTCTAAATGAAATGGCTTGGCAACAGTTTATGGAGACTTAACACACAAACCTTTATTTTCCCCTCTTCTTGAGTGTGTGTATATATTTATAACAAAAACTAAATTCTGAGTAGTTATATGCAGTATGGTCGGTTTACCAAATAAATTGCAATTGATTACATTTATTGTAACTTGGCATTCAATATGAACACAAATCCCAAACTATCCATATAATTATACATCCAGCCTTGAAGCCACTTGCCCTAGAAACAGTTAGACTGGTAATTGGGCTGACCACCATACAAAACACATTTTTCTTCTACACGATGCTCACCACATGAATAGAAATTGTACCATTTTAGCACAGCCAAGCTCTAGGGAAGGTAGAGCTAACCACATTGGGGCCCAGTTGTTGCATTGGTGCATGTGTAGTCTACCAGTTACAGTCAGTGAATCGCCTTAGGTTGCGCAGGTTGCTTTAACTCAGTCCCACATCGTTACCTTTCACTGGTCTCAGATCCGAGGTCAGAGTAGGAGCCAGCACCAAAAACGAAATTTGGCTCCGTCATCGTTTTAAGAACGAAAAGCACTGAACTACAGTGCACAAAATAAGTAACCAACTTACAGCCTTTAACATCAGTAACTGTCATCACTAATGTTCTTATACAGTCAAACCAAACAACAGTGTTCCAATTTCAGTACCTGACCTCACTGATGTTCTCGTACAATCAAATCCTCCTTGTTACATTTACATTCTGTGTTAACGGTTTTGAGTTTGCAGTTTGGATTAATTTGACACCACATTGTTGTTTTTTGCCGTAATTGCAGCTACTCAGGGTTAAGCTCCTCACCCGTGCCAAGTCAGTTTAAAAGTGATGGCCCACCCCCCTCCCCCCAAAACGAAACTGTGGGAAGTGTCTGCTTCCTTTGCCATGCTGCTGTCTGTGGAGGTAGAGGGATGATTGTGTCTGAGTCTGATGAATGGAACCTCTCACTGTGGAGACACGGAGGCAATGAGGTGGAGAAAGAAAGAAGTTAGGAAGCGTATCGGACTGAGGTACCCAGCACGCACCTGTACTAGAACAGTGGTGTCACCATATGCCAGGCCCAGACGGGAGCTCTCAGACATTTGCATGATGAATGGAAACACATGAAGTAGAAAGCAAAGTTTGTTTTCTCTTTGAACTCGCCTGAAACTTGCCTGACAAGTGACTTTCAAAGTCTTTAGAGCCAGGGTGAAGGATTCGTACTCTTAAACAGAATGCTGTGCTTAGAGTTTCCCAGTCCTGCTCCTGATGTTCTGCCTTAAGTACAGTGTGTTCCTGAGGAGCTACCAGTGCAGAACCCTCAGTGCCTTCTCGGGAAGCCTGAATGATTTCCAGAAAGTAAAAAATGATTATTTATGCATTTTTATTAGATAGTCAAGTAGTGCAGCACTGCTCTTATTTCAGTTCATTTCAGTCGGTTTCAATACAGTTAAATCTTTAAAGTGCCAATTACGATTTAGGATTACGATTTCTTTCTCCGTGGTATCTAGGTAGATATAGCTATGCAAGTTAGTCCTTCCAGAGCTGGACAGGACGTCTAATGTATCAGATGAACCACCAACATAATGAACAAGTGTCAGTGGAATTAACCGGTCATGCTTTCTAATCGACTGAAACCAGTTTTTAACCCAAACTCTAGATACATTACTAAGTGTGAACACAAGCCATAGTCTAACCAGTGGGGTTTTGTCTGAGGGCAAATGGTGACCAACTCTAGAATGTGCTTGCAAGCTTGAGACATATGGGTTTAATCTATGCCAGGGTACGGTAGAGTCGTGTCCTTGGGTTTTGGCCCCTTTTTTTTATATGGCATGAACTGAGTGTATTTGGTTTCCAAGGCTATGTATAGCTAATGCAACACCATCATGGTGTTCAAAAATAGTACCTTTAAGCATCAAAGTTCCTCTCACAGCCCCCCAAACTCCACACCCCATTGTGTATGACAGCCTGGATGTTGACAAAGTAAAATGTATTGCATCATTTCTACTTGCAAAGTACCACCCAAATATTAACACTACATAACATTTCATCTCCCTGTGTGTGTACACGCTGCTTTCACTTAAAGTGATGCATATTCCACAGAAGCCCTTGCTTTGAGATATTAATATTTATGCGCTATAATGCATAATTCATTTGAGGGCCCAACAAAGTTAGGGTGTGGGTTAGGGTCTGAAATGACACGATAAAAGTCACCCAACTCTTACACACAACGCGTGTGCATGGCTGTGGACGGCAGCTCAGGTCCAGATGTTTGGTTCTTTCCCTCGGCTGGCCTCAGAGCAGTGCGAATGGCCACGTCTCACTGCACATCACAGCTAGCGGACTACACGTCTGATATTTTTGTATCCCATTTTTAGCCTCAGGATTTTCTGTAGATGCTTGTCTGGAGTGCAGATGAAGCAGACTAATATGATAAGAGGTGCTGTCTGGTTCCTATGCGCCATAGCAGTGATGGGTACGTTTGTCAGCTCTTATCCAGATTAAGACAGATGATACCTTTACCTTAGGCGTACAACATGCAGGGACTTCAACTTTATAGCAAATAAAGAGAAGAAAAATACAAATAAAAAGAAATTACAGCACAAGCCACTGTCCCAGCTGAGTTTACTGGGAACAGTGTCACCTAACTTCTCAGCCATAACCAGCAAACCAAACATACTCTCCCATGGTGAAACAAGAATAAACCAGCAACTGCTCTCCTCAGAGTCTTCAATTACTGCCAGTAATAAAGCTACTATATAATCATTGTGCCTACAGCACTGGTAACAGATTTATGTGAGTTTGTCCTCAGCATGGCTGGCCAGAAGAAAGAAAAAGAGTGTAGATTTAATATCTCTTTTTTGTTTTTATAATGATTAAATAAATGAAAACAAATCCAACAGGTAGCTTTTTGGCACTTACAAGTGAAATGTCACTGTTGTTATTTTTTTATTTTTACTACTCAAATATATTTACAAAATGCATGTATTTACATGTAGAGTTATCCACTGACTCGGTATGTGCCACTTTCAGTTTGCACTTGACTTTTTTTGGAAAGAAAACAGAAATAATGTAAATTCTGTTCTCTCTTTCTGTGAGACACAAGTATGGTAACAATAGCTTTCATCATATGATGTTTTATGCTCATAAAAACAAATATGGTACAGACTGAAGCAAATGGAGTTTCAAATGGTATACCTATCATATTAGTGGTCAAATAGAAAATGGTGGAAATGTAAGATAATTCCCTCTAATCTCTTTTTCTCGCAGCATTTTCCAGCCGTTAGCGGGGCCTTCATGGATTCCCCGTACAATGGCAATGCGTCCCTCCAGACCTCCACCTCCAACCTCAACGCCAGCTTCTCCCGGCCTGTGGAGCAGGAGGAGGAGGGCAAGTTCTCCAGCGACGCCATCTGGCTTTGGGTGGCTGTCATTGCAACCATCGGCAACATCGTGGTGGTGGCGGTGGTGTGTGCCTGTGCCTTTTAGACTCCGTAGTCTGCAAGGACACAGCCTAAACTCCTGATGATCTTATTCCATCCATTAGCACCTTAGCACAAATTTTCCTTACCTTCTTCCAAAAACTCCATCAATGGACCATTAGAATATAAAGCCTGTCATTTGGACCAATCCACTGCTCCCTATTACATTTTATATATTTGGGATTATATCAATATAGGCGGGAATGTACACATAGTATGTGCATTTCAGCGTATTTCTAGGGAAGCATGGCACATTCTGCAACTTTATTCGTCATGAAAGGTTCAAAAAGTATAACCAGTATTGAGATAAAGGAGGTCATCAAAAGGCACACAGAGTAGCATTGCATAAGCCAGTGTTTATCTCCAACGGGAAAGGCCAGGCCGCTCTGTCCAGTGGATTAAGAATGATTACAGATGTGGTCTTATGGATCCTTCTGCTGATAAACCAAATCACTGGAACACACTGAGATAGCTTTATGACCAGCCTGGCTGTGATGTATGGCTGTGTGAATCTATGTGTGTATGTGTGTGTAACAGTTTGACAGATGGTGGTTGTCCAGAGGGCTTGTGCAGTCACTTGGGTTCAGTTGGCTTCAGCATAAACCCCTCCTGGTACTTTTGCTTGGCCAAAGCTTACAGAACCCCCATCCTGTTCCTCCTCCTACTTTTGGCCTTGCTATCCTGGATCATTCTGTGTAGATAAGCTTCATTACATCATGCTAATTTATCCTATGATAAAGAACATGCTGTCATGCTTAAAGCTTAGAGGCAATTGGTTGTCTGTACCATTTCACTGTAGCATTAAACAGTATCACACCAGCAGGATTTGTAGGCAACACATATAAACCCTTTCCTTCTTAACTGAACATGACAGTCTTTGTTAGAAATATAAACTTCTATGCCAAACCTCAAAACATCCTTGAGACAATGCTTCCGGCAATTTAGTTTTAAGCTTTTATCAAAGTTCACTCGACTGCAGCAGAATCTTCTCTTCTGCAGCTACCTTTGAAGGGATGTCTACATGTTTCATCCCTGTGCTCAGTGAAGATAGCATTAACTCTGGGGCGTTCTGATGTCCCACGCTAAGCGGGCTACAGACACGTCACTGCGCTAACTCAATCACATCTTCGTTTCTTCAGAACCGAGTGGTCCGCAGTGGGGATCAAAGCTGATATGAAGGCCTCACTTGACAGCAGAACAAAGCTATTTCTGCCTTTCCTGGTGTCGTGGGGCAGGAGGGCAAAACGAAGCCAAAGCAGATTAATAACAGCTAGCATGCAATCACTCTGCATTAGGAAGCCCCGTCTTCAGCCTGCTTCTTGAGCTTTCAAACGAGAGATGATGTGGAGTCCATTCTGACAACCTGACAGGAAGACTTTGTGGAAAAAGAGTGAATTTAGGCCACAGTAATGGTCCTAGCATGAGCCAAACTATTTATTTTGTCATAGCAACCAAACCATGGAGTGTTTTAGTTGAGGAAAATACATGTTAAATGTCCAAAATGATAGCATTTCTTGCACATTTCCCCATGAGGGCCATTCACCCCTGCAAAGCTGGTAAACACAACCTTCATTTAGCTTTACTTTATAGTAAGGCTAACTGAATGTCTGCTGGTTTTATTCCTCTTTCCCATCCATTTCTTCAGGGGGTGGGCAAACAGACTCTGGCACTTTTCTGGGTATGGTTTTGGTCTGAGAAATGTGCCAGAGCCCACTGCCATAATTCAGCCAGGCTGTGTGCTTGGCTCCAGAGTCAGTGGAAGCATAGGTGTCCATCACCCAAATACACACACCTCGCAATGTGCCTTAAAATGCAGCAAAATCCATGATCGTCTGGACAAAGTCCCTGAAGTTACATTCTCAGACCTTGATCCGACCATGTGGGTAAGGCAACGTTTGATTTGATTTTTAGTTTTCACCAGATTTACCCCACACCTGGGCACCTGACCATGGGATCTGTATTGGCACCAGGTTGAGGCCAGCAGTGGGGTGTCACAAATTTCCCTTTGCTTTAAAAGTGTCTTCGTTCGCTTTGTGACACCTAAATGACACTGCCTAAATCATCAGACACTTGCATCAAACAGTGTCCGGTCATTACAGGACCATTTCAATTATTTTTCAAAATTTTATAATATTGATAATTGACATTTTACAAGAATTTTGACAATGATCAATAACACAAACTCTGGTTTCTTAGCCAAGAAAGAATACACCCCTATAGAAAATGTGGGTTCTAACTAACCTAAGGTTCCTTATCACTAAACGTTCATTTTCTCCTTTGCTTAGTGAGGCTAAAGTGCATAGTTAGAACGTGGTGCTACATGCAGTTTGCATTATACGCTGTAGCCTTACAAAATCAAATGCTGAAATAAAGTGAATTGTGGGTGCATATTGGGATTCCTTCAATGCATGTTTTGCGCTGCACATCTGGCCCATGGTGAACATTCAGTATGAATTAGTCTGAATGGAAACTGCAATATTAATCTCAAATGAACATTTTGTCTCCTAATGTCTCTCGCCTTGTCTTGCAGTTCGCGAAGAGCACGCTACAGCCTGCAGGAGGATTTCATTAGAGCAAATTCTTAGATGCTTGGAGAACTCTGACACCCAACAGACATGACTTTATGTAACACACTCACTCAGGAGAGGGAATTAGGAAAGATCAAAGTGAGAGGGGTGACAGCAAAACAACAGTAGAGTGTGGCTTATGTAAGGATTTTGTCTTCATGGACTGGGGAGAATTACACACCTGCATTCTTCACGCGTGTTCAGTTTTTCACCACGATCGAAGACACAAGATACAAAGACATCGAAATGTCACTTTCTGCAGCAATACCTTTGAGCCAACAGAGAAAAACACAATGAAAAGTCCCCGTATGCTGAAAATGTTGTGCACTTTATAAGTAAAACACAAGATGTGTCAAAAAACATGCATAATGCATAAGCCATTACCAACCAGGCAAGTGTTACTAAGATAATCCAGTATATAATGTAATTAAATTAAGTTGTTTTGGAACAAATCACCTTCTGTAGCTTCATGTTCAGAAATCTGTCCTTCTTTGTATGAAGAAAAGCTTTTGTCTAGATTATGATTTGACAGCTTTCTTTCACAAACTATTGTGTAAAGCACAGGACCAATCTCTTCGACCAAAGGGAGTTTGAGTTTCAACACCACGGTCTGAGAGGTGATGAATGCTGACATCACAGCAAGGGGATACAAGAGGGGGGGTGGGGTTCCATTAATCTCATAACACTGTCATGAATATGATCAGATTCATACAGATGCTTGTATCTTCTTTCAAGTTTCTCTCAAACTTGCTTTGCTTTCAACATGTAAAAAAAGCTCACTTGAATTCAAATGTACCCACACTTTTCATGGCCAGAGTGATTTAGCAAATTATGCATATTTTTAGCAGCTTTTTCATATGAATAGCATTCTAGATTCTAAACTCAGGCTTTGTTGGGCAGGTGTAGGGGAAGGTGGAGCAATGAACATGAAATAGGACTGAAATGAATGAAGGATCACATTCTGTAGTTGATTAGGTAATCTGCCTTAACTCTATATGCATGCTTTAACAAGCTGTACAGTAGAACCAATTATGTATTGGTTTCAAATGTAATTTAATGTTATGTAAATGCATATTTTTAAAATGAAAAATAGCATGCATGACGTATTTAGCTAATGAACTACGCGAAATCATATGACAAATGCAGCTGGTGAGAGACCATAACTGTTCTCAGATTTAATATTTTTAGACTGTAGGTATGGGAGAATTAATGCATGCCACAGGCTGTCAGATGTGTGGACTCGAATCACAAGTTAGACTCAAGTCAGACTCGAATCACAAATTTAATGAGACACCAGTGACTCAGATTTTGACTCGAATGTGAGGCATACGACTCGAAATGTAAGTAAATAAGTAAGTAAATGAACTTTATTGTCATTCATACCATAGAACAGTACAACAACGAACTCGAGACCAAAAGTGGAAGAAACTTGTAGTGTTTAAATTTCAAATTGATTCGATTCCTGGGTTTCATTCATATTACTGAACCAGTCCCATTTGTTTTAATAAATTAAACTTGTGATATAATCCATTCATTTTCAGTAACTATGGTTACAGTTCACTCAGTTTATTTCAGTCGACAAATAATTCAGCAGAGAACCAGTCTTACTGCAGAACTTCAGCCAGATACCTTACCATTTTCAAAGTGGTTAAAAACTGTAAAACGCCGTTTTCCATTTTTCAGTTCAATCAAGTGTAAAATTACCCTTCATTATGATCTAAGTTCTAAACATTTTGTTTGTTAGTTTTTGCCTTCTAAATTGAACCTCAACTAGAAGTTGTGTTTTGTTTAAATCCAGTTATTTGCTGTTACTGTCATGTGTCATTTGAATACACTATATTTTGCCATTATGATTCATTTCAATGCTTTAAAAATCACAGTGGTTTGTAAAGTGGTTTGTAAAGTGGGGCCTTGGGCTATGACAACCTCGACATACGGCATTCCAACGCAACATTAAATTGTTAAAAACTGAATGTAAATACACCTATATAATTGTATCTGTTTCTATTGTATAGTGTATTTGTGTCCTTTTGCTTTTTTTGTGACTAAGTTGTGTTTTTATGTTCTATGTTATGATTTTACAACTATGTTCGGATCGGTATGATTTAGACAAGGGTGTGTTTCAACTAACACCAAAATTTGGGTCACATCACTGTCGAATCTGTGTCATAACTCGAGGTCCCCCTGTGTTGCTTACCTGCAATGGCAAAACTGGGAAATGCTTGCTAGCTAAACTGCTAGTCAGCCATGCTAAATACCTGGCAACCCGAGCAGTTCTGTAAAGGGTGGGTCAAGGCTGGGACTCAGATTTCAAAGCCTGATAGTTGCTCTATCATCTTCATCCGTGAAGTTTATTTTTAAATGTATATAGATCATTATTAATAATTTTTCATTTTATATAAATTATGTATTTTTATGTAACTTTCAATATATCATTGTGTCTGTTGTTATACCTGTAATATGGTTAAAGTAATTTATCAGTGGGTCAAACAAACAAACAATTAATTAAATAGCAACAACTTTGGTGTTAATTTACCACATTTACCAAACGTTTTGGTGTTCGGTGTGGAAATGGCATTAAGTTTGAGTACTGACTTGTTTAGGGACTTGATTGACACTTGCCATTTTTGATTCGGCTTTAAGAGTTACTTTTAACTCAGTGACTCGTTTCCAGTTCTGCAGGCTGTTCGCTGTTCTCCTCTGATAACTGGCCTTCGTTTAATTCCAATCTTGTGTAAAATGTAAAGAATTCATATGGAAATACTTGTGAAATGGTGTACATATCAGTAAAACTCACAAAAAATATCTTCAGAAATATATTAGAAGTACTTTAGTGTGTCTTTAGTTTTCCCACACCTTATTAAAACACAACTAAAAGCTTTAATAACTTGCATTAGTTATTTTTATTGTACAATACAGTCAAGTGTCTGTACTCTGTGTGATGTACATGTTCTAGTCCGTCTAAATATATACGACACTTGCAGAAAAATATCTCTTTGTGTTTCATTTCAACAGCTGTGGTATGGATCCGTGTGTACACTGAGGTGTTGATTCCCTCTTGCTGTATGTTTAGGTTAAAGCGAGTGATGAATATTTAGAAAAATATTCTGTATTTTAGTTATTTTATTTGATGAAAAAGCGAGTCAAACGTTTCCATGTTTTACAAATATTCACATTCGGTCACAGCACCTACAGACAATGGACATGTTAGCTTTCTAAGTGGAGATTCAGTGCATAATTTCTATTAATTTAAGTTTGACTTCCGGACAAAACGGGCCGTGTTTTCACAGGCCACATTTGATCTTTTATCTATACATATATACTGCTCAAAAAAATAAAGGGAACACTTAAACAACACAATGTAACTTCAAGTCAATCACACACCTGTGAGATCAAACTGTCCACTTCAGAGGCAACACTGATTTACAGTCTACACTCTCTCAGTAACAGTCAGTGTATATAGGATGGAATAAGTATGTAAAGCTTTTGTGAATGTTGTCGCTGAGCTGTACAGTATTCCTCGCTGTGATCCGCCAAACAGAGAAATGACATAAAACTGCTAAAAGTACTATTTGCAAAATCTTTCCAAACCATAAGTTTTATTATACTTGCTGATCTGAGACCAGCTGTATGGAACTCCAAACCAGGGCAGGACATTTGTCTACATCAGCTCCATGCTGTGGAAAGAACATGAATGTGGTGTAGGCTTCAGTATAGTTTCAGTGTAGCCTGTGGCGGTGAGCCAATAACGCCAAACATCTCAAGGAAAGAGAGGAGAAGAATCCCAGAAGCTGCAGAAACACAGTTTACATGGAAGAACAGCAGCCCCGGTTTCTCACTTGTCCACTTGTATTTCCCCCATTCTCCAGCCTCTCATTCTCCCTTGGAACCAAACAGACTGTTCCTATTACTATGCCTTTAAGACTGATATATGTAAATGAGCTCTGTTCTGATTGGGTGCCCTGTATCATGCCTCATTATAGAAGCAGTCTGGACAGAAACACTTCACCATGAGTGGGCTGGGTGTTTGGCTCAGGTGGCAAATGTATTGTGGACCTACAGCCAAGAAAAAATATGACTACATCTTTTTTTTTCTGGTTATTGCTTTTGGGGAGTGCATGTCTTTATTGTTTCATACACTACTGACCACACTTGATTCAAAATTTTTTGAATTTTTTTTTAAATAATACGTTTAAATAATTTATCATGGAAATGTTAAACTACACAATGCTCTTACATTACAACAATTAAATAGTGATGTTAAATGCATAGTTTGTGCATGTGTGTTCATTCCATCATCAACAACCTCCTACACCTGAGCAACTGCCTGGTGTGTCTGTGTGTTTGTGTATGTGTGTGTTTTAAAGACGTCTGGGTCCAGTGTGTGCATGTGTGACTCTGTTTCATCCCATCAGAAACTGAATCAGGAGGGAAGGTGCTGGACATAGAATAGCTGCAATACTTAGTTAATAAAAGAATAGCAACCTGTGTATTTTACACACACACTGCCGCAATTATACAAACAGCAAACAGAAAAAGAGGGAAAAGTGGTCGTTTTTCATGGCTGTATGTCTGAAGACATCTCAGAAGTTCTCATTCGTTACATGACAGTTGATTTCATACTTTAATTAGAATAAAGATAGTAGTAATGATATTAATAAACATTTAATAGTTTATATCTATGGTTCACTCTAAGCTGAAACTGTCACAACCTGGCTAGGCTTGCTTAGGCGAAAGGCACAGACGCAGACTTCCATGCTTGCTTTTCTTTATTTTTAAGGAAAACACAAAGGATGGCTTGTGGGCCAGAACTCAAACAATGAGCCTCAGAAACAGGGACCACCGGAGTCATGGCAGGAACCGTGGCCTCTGGAGTGAGGCAGGCCTCAGGAGCCTCTGGAGGCCTCAGGAGCCTCTGGAGTGAGGCAGGCCTCAGGAGCCTCAGGAGGCCTCAGGAGCCTCTGGAGTGAGGCAAACCTCAGGAGCCTCAGGAGGCCTCAGGAGCCTCTGGAGTGAGGCAGGCCTCAGGAGCCTCTGGCAGATGAAGCTGCTGTCAGGCCAGCGTGAGAGACTTGATGGACCATAGGGGCACACACAGCAAAAGACTAATGGCCTCTAAATGCAGAATATAAGCCTGTATATCTCCTTGTCCTTTTCAGTCTCTGTCACTCTGCTTGAAAATTAGTCTCACATCCTCCTCACCTGGTATCTTCTATGATTTTGTCATCAGATAAGCCATGCCATAAGCCAGTCCATATAAACAAACAAATAGAATGAGGAACAGAGCCAAGCCAATCAGGCAATCCAGTACTTTCTCTCGAAGTGAGCGTCTTTCTCCCAGCATCACAGGTGTCCTCCATGCAGATCACCACTTCATCATTCTTTTTCATCTGTCTCCCACTGCCAGAGGCCTCTGTCTCCTCAAGAGGCCTCTGGCACTGGCAAGATCTCTGGTGTCAGGAAGGTATTTGTGGTTTGATGGACCAGGAGTTGCTGCAAGAGGATCTCTAAGGCTGTTCATGCAGCTCTTGAGTTGATCAGGAACACCATGTAGACTCTAGTCTGCAGGCATGTCTATATGAAAGGTGTGCTGAACTGACCTGGATTCAATCCTTTGGCTCTTTGTGCACATCGGGATGTGTGACATGGGTTCAGCTCTGGTCTCCAGTGTTTCCACCACTGTGACTGAGTTTTGTTTCCAGGAAAACAGTCGAAGGAATTTTGTAAACCAGGATGTCTTTGTCTTCTTGGTTTTGTTGTTTCCATTTGGGCCGTGCAGGCGACCATCATTTACATTTACGGCATTTGGCTGACGCTCTTATCCAGAGCGACGTACATCAGTGCTTAAGAAGTCCACAACTGTTTCTTACCTGAAAAACAGCTTTAATCCAAGTCAACTATTTAACCAAGATTTTGTAGTCAGAACATCTATACAACAACTGTCTAGATGCTCTGACTACAAATGTTAGAGAGAGAGAGAGACATACAAGAGGTGCAAAGGCTGTCTGTTGTCTCCAGCATGGTGTAAAATGTGGAGAGCCTGGGGTATCCAAGATCCCCCTATTGACAACACCCATAAACCTAAAGAGCAAAATTAGGTAATTTAGCAGAAGACTATAAGTGTTAAGATAAGTGTTTCAGTGTTTGAGGCTGCTGATTCAGTGCCTATCTGCCAATCAGAACACCATGATGACAAACTCAGACACTTATGTGTGCACTCATGTGTACACACACGCATACACATAGGCGGTTAGACACACATGTGCACTAACTCATTCGCCCAGCACACGGCCAACCTAGGACCATTTCACGTTTGGCCTTCAAGCTGAACGAGAGATTCCAGAGAAGAGCAAAGAAGACACCTAAGAGAAGAAAGAAGAGATGCCCATGGACCTCCAGCTGGGTCCATCAGAGGGGACGACCAGCAAAGGGAAGAAGACCCGTACGGCACTCACCATTCTCCGGATGGCTTTCCTTTTCAGCTCCTGCAGAAAAGGAATCGCAGATAATGAAAAGGGCCAAGATGACTATTATTTGGACAGTTGTGGTATAGATGCTCTGACTGCAGTATCTTGATTAAATAGTTGACTCAGATTTAAGCTGTTTTTCAGGTAAGAAACAGTTGTGGAATTCTTAAGCACTGATGTACGTCG
>JBBPDC010000019.1:3926421-3944877 GCA_037974485.1 Hemigrammopetersius urotaenia
CACACACACACACACACACACACACACACACACACACACACACACACACACACACACACACACAGAGTCACACACTTTGCTTTGAAAATCACCTTTAGCCAAAATACGAAAATGAAGCGTATTTGTTAATTAGGCCACAGCCGGGAGAGCCCCGTGCCGATGGGTCGCCTCTCCAAAGCTGGGCTGAGTTGATCGGCTAACGGCATTATCACACGGCTCGAAGTCTAAATAATCAGACGACGACAGCGGAGGGGTTCTCCTAAAGTGAGGACAGTTTATTTAAGATTTTTTGAGGTTAGGATGCTTCTGTAATACTCATTTCTTAACTGAAGTTAGGATAGGAAAATGGACTTACGAGCTGACCTAAATAAGATCCTAAACTGCCGTTACCATGGTTACTACACAGTTAGGAAGTTTCTGTAATATGGCCCCAGTTTCACATAGAATGGCATAGAACGTGTACTTCATCAGACCAGGAGTATCTTAATATGAAGCTGCACTGATGGCTGATGTGTGACAGGGTAGCTCTCTAATCTGTTTTATATATTGCCATTTATAATCTCATGATATGTATTATACATGTGCAGAGTTACAACAGGAACATATAATTATATAAAGTCATGAACCTTGACTTATGACTATGTTATAAGATTACACTGCACCGGAATCACGATTCCAGTCATGTATCGATGTTTTCCTTTGCTAATGAAAGAAATGAATTTTGTGGTGCACTTAAACTGATTTGCTTTCATATACACATAAATGATGGCGTGTTATTTTATTGCACCAAACCTCCACAGGCCATGTGGTTGGCCAGAGGAAAGCCTGCATCCCTCCACCACTTGGAGAGGAAGCCTTGCTCAATGATAGCCTTTGTTTGGACATATATCTCGGTTACAGGGAGTTGCTTGTGTCACAGTAAAGACCTGGGGAGAAGCAAAACATCCTCTTCCTTTCCAATCAGGGCCAGGACATTCAATATTCCCAGAAAGAGGCTGTGGTTGTGGCTCAGAGTAAGAGAGATTAATCCGATATATTTGAATAAGAGAAATAAGGTTCAGACAGAAAAAGGGAGGATGGTGAATAAATGATAATGAAACAGACAGTTATAGGTTGTGGATGGATGCTTGCTGGATGATGAATAAAGCTTAGTCAGTAACCTCTGGACCACAGCAGAAACTGACTGGGGTTATTCTCAAGTTACAGAAGTGTGTAATTAAAATTTGGACCCACAGGCATGTCTTGACCATCTAAAGGCTTACTAGCTAAGAATTCCACAGCATAGTCCTTTGATTTCAAATCTATTATCAATTTTTATATTATACTTTAACCATAACCGATTACTCTCTAAAAGCTCCCTATATACAGTGTATCAATTAAGTGCCTCCACTGCTAATGGAAAAGTCCTTATACAATCTGTTAGCAGCACATAAACACAACAAATCCTTAAAATGTCTTGTTTCTTATCCAAAATAAACCCAGTGAATATATCTATTATGATTATTTTATGTTCTTAAACCTCCAAACATATATAGTAAGGCTTGCAAAATTTGTAAAAAAAATAAATAAAAATAAGCAAAAATGTGCACAAATAGGTTCAATTATCTTACAGCAATTGTACATTGAAATAAATGATGAGTAAATTTCATCATAAATCTAGATCATTTATCAATACACATGAATGGCAGCTGAAATGAAGCCATATGTGTATAAGAGTGTTCAGAGTCAGTATGTGACTCTGGTGCCCACAGCACAGGCCAGCATTTAGACGCAGTTACACACGTCATTGTGGTGGGCGAGTTTATACTCTCCCAGTCAACAGAAAGTACCTGATGAGTTTCAAAGTCCCAGTGGAATCTGCCAAATGGGGTGTCTTTGTGTTTGGGGTTTAGCACCATCTGTTCTCAATCTGAGCTGAAGCTCAGTGGATTCTAACAGATCAGAAATCTCAATTAACTCCAGAGCCCCCCAATTACAGAAGAAATCTACACACCAAGACAGAATGGGGATGGGGAAGGACTTGTAGAGGTGAAAAAAGAAACAAAGGCAGAGATACTGAGGAGAAAGCAGGATCGAGAAGTCAGAGATGTGGCATTGATCAGATGATTGCCTGACAGTACTGACGGCTGAATTGAGGGCAATGCTCTGGTTTCATCTTCCTTTCTGTTTAGCCCAGCTAACCAAATTACAGACTTGTACAACAATGGATTTGGAAAAGATGGGGACCAGAAAGTATACAGTAGCGTTTGTGGGAAACGCGACTTGGAGCATTAGAGTTCAGGAAAGTAGAGTGGATGCATGCATTTTAAACGAAACAAATAAATACTTTTAAAGGTTTATGCATAAAAACAGTCCTCCATTCCTCACACATCATCAGCAGTTTGAATAGTGGGAATGTGAGAACAAGCCAAGCGCTACTACTGTTAAAAAAGTCACTCGGTTCATCCAGTTCAACCCTGCTTCACTCTTCGAGCTTTTCACCTAAATATACTGAGGCCAAGATGTTACATAATCCACCATGATCCGTGGCTGAACAAGCGCCAGACATTTATACACCTTAAATGACCCTCTTAATGGGTTTGGGTTTAGCTTGAATCGTGTTCAAAAGAAAGCAGGACAGCGCTGTTCTTTTCAAATCTGCTCATATATCACACTGTGGAGAATACTGCCAACTTGTGTACCAATAAATCCAAACTGCCTCATTTTAGTTTTATTTGTATAAAGCCATTATAGTCATTTGGGATGATTTCCGGCCTAAGCTGCAGAGACCGTCGCTGAAAGCGGCTGAGTTCAGATGGGTGTAGAGCTGTGGTTGGGAGGTAATAAAGGCCTGGGCCAGCCAAAGTGCCCATGAGCTGCAGTATTTATAGAGCCAAATATCCATCACCAGCTGCTGAAGCGAATGCTGGGAGCTCAACTTGAAAGCGAACGTGCAGAAAAGCACGTTTGCTGAAGGAAGGACAGAGTAGAGAGAAAAAAAAAACTTTGGGAGAGAGAGAAAAAAAATGCCCAACATAGATTCAATTGGACCAAGCTGAGTGCATCTTACGAGTCTTTAGAAGTGACTTCCAGCATATAAACAAAAAGCATTTGTATCTGTTCAGTGTCTTCTAAACATCTGTATTCCTGATGCCAGAAATGAAGCAGATGAATAAAGAAAGCAGAATGAGACACTACATTCAGATTTTAACTGAACAAGACTCTTTGGAAGAAGCATAGAAGAACTTTTGGTCTTCTAAATAGCGTCTCAGAAGATGATTCTTTAAAGGATCAAATTAAAATATGAATGTAGAATCTCATTTGACTCACTTTATTCATCTGCTTTGAGTATTTCCATTGATTCCATTGAATGTGAAGAATGTGTTTAATGAACCTTTACTTAATGTTAATGTTCTTTGCCAGTGGAAGGGATCTTAGAAAACCTTTGCATTATGTGTAGCTACTTTAATATTCAAAAGGGTTCTTCACACTCACATCTCCTTTACAAAAAAGGTTCATTCATTGCCAGTTCAACTCGGTAGCCCAAAGAACTTTTGATACCTTTCGTTTTAAGAGTCTGTATGACATGTATGAGTATCAAGTGTATAAATCTTGCATAGAATGCAAAATGAACATGCAGAATTGGGTTCTTTTGAGCAATGTCATAGAGGAACCACATTTTGTTTCCTTAAATATCTTTTAAATAATGATTTTTAATAAAGGGAATGTGTGAGCATGATGAAACCTGACGAAAAGAGTCCATGATTTTTTTCTGGAAAAAATTAAGAGCAATTTACAGACCTTTAGTACAGGTTGCTTTTGAATATGAGAAGTTGCTCTCGTTTTTTTTTGTTTTTTTTGTCCTTCAGGAATGTTCCCCTTACGCAGCTCACCTGTACGATGCTGAGGACGCCAACACCCCCATGCGGAAGCTCCCTGGCCTGTGTCGTGGCTACTGCAATGATTTCTGGCAACAGTGTCGCTATAGTCTCAGCTTGCTGATTGAAGACAACATCATTTCCACCATTGAGGAGGACCGTGAGAAGTTCTGTGACTATCTGGAACTTAAAGACCCGGAATACTGCTATCCAAACGTTCTGGCCAATGATGCGCTGAATGCAAACCTGGGAAATGTTCAAGCTGACCCTAAAGGCTGCCTCCAGCTTTGTCTTCAGGAGGTAACTAATGGTCTTCGCAATCCAGTAGCGATGGTCCACGCAGATGACGGCACACACCGGTTCTTCGTAGCCGAACAGCTGGGGTATGTGTGGACGTACCTACCGAATGGCTCCAGGATCGACAGGCCCTTTCTGAACCTCACTAAGGCTGTGTTGACCTCGCCCTGGTCCGGGGATGAGCGAGGCTTTCTCTGCATTGCCTTTCATCCCAAGTTCAGCGTGGTGAAGAAGGCCTACGTCTACTACTCAGTGTCTGTCAAAAAACAGGAGAGGATAAGGATCAGCGAGTTCACTCTGTCTGATGTGGACATGAACATGCTGGATCATTCTTCTGAGAGGTGAGGGTTGGATTCTGGCGTGTTGGAGTCTCGTTCCAAGATCACCCGCAAATTGCCTTTTTTGTTGTATAAATCCTAAATATGCTCCCAAAACACTTTAATTAATAAGCTTAATATTTCACCCTTAAGAATATATAAAGGGAACTCCAGAAAGGGAAACTGTTATGATGCGGGAATGCTGAACTCCAGCTGCCACAGATGCGTCACTGGGCAGCAGCCAATCAGCGGCATGGAGAAATGAATAATGCGCTCGGATTGGCTAATTTCAAATGTCCTGCCTCTTAACACAGTGGTATTTCACCATCCCAAGATGTGTTATCCTATACAGTTGCTTTGTGTTCTCTTGACAGTTCTAAAAACCTTATACAGTTCTATTTTAAATGGAAACGTAGCTGAATTTTAATGTTAATATTTATGTTACAAAATTACTAAACATTTTCCTTAAAAACTTAGCACTAAAATTGAAAAATTATATATTGCCATGAAAAACGGGGAGGATATTTGGTGGTTCTGCAAATTAAGAAAAAAATCTGCAGACAACTAAGACTGCAAATTCTGAACTGCGACTTTGCGGGGGTGCACATTACTCAACATGCCAAGAGCCCTTTTGTTTCAAGTGGTGTTTTTTTCTGTTTGGCACTTGACTGACAAGGCTAATGTCGCTAGCACATAAGAGATGGTATTAGAAGGCATGAATAAAAGTAGGAAGTCAAAGGGATCAGAACCCCACCCAACTATAACTACCTTATATTGAAGGCACGGTCCAAAGTGCCTTCATTACCATGTATATGGTGGAGGTAGCTCAGTGGGTAGGATACTTGCCTCTGGACCAAGAGTTCGTAGGTTCGAATCCTACCTTCAGCACCACCATTGGGTCCCTGAGCAAGACCCTTAACCCTAAGTTGCTCCAGGGAGACTGCCCCCTGTAGTTAGAGAATGAAAGTCGCTTTGGACAAAAGCGTCTGATAAATGCCTTAAATGTAAGTGTATATGAACAATGAATGTTCATATACACAATCAATGTATATGAACTTGCCCTTGAAACTGATGATGTAGTTTCAGTAAGTCAAATAACCCCCCAGGGTCTGTTTTGTAAAGCACCAGAGGGTATGATAACAAAGAAAGTTCATAAAAAAAAAAAAATTTAAATCTCTGTTTTAAAATTCACCATCCCTTAAGTTTGAAAATCTCAAATAGACAGACTGGGCTTTGACACTGTATAACATACTGCATATACAGATATTAACAAAAACACAAATGTAGCTTCAAGGTGGCTTCTACTGCTGTTTTTAGTTATGACTTTGAATGTACTTGACTGTGTCCTCATTTTGTTAATCGCTTTGGATAAAAGCATCTGCCAAATGACTGAACTGTAATGTCAGTCACATTTGTCCATTTCTATAGATAGCAGTGTGTCATACAGTGTCAGAAACTATATAATCAATTCTATTCTTGACCTGTTTTAAAACCTGACAGAGTGGGGATCATTGGCAAGTGTGGGATTATTATTGGAACTACAGTTTACACTTTACTTTATACTTTGAAGAGGCCAAGCATTTAGTTTACATGAAAAAAATCTACACAGCAAGATCTTTGTTGGCAAAACCCCCTTTTAATTGTTGATACAGTGGTTGTTTTGGATAACAGGACCCTTTTGGAAGTTGTGGAACCAGCATCTAACCACAATGGAGGCCAGCTGCTGTTTGGTTTGGATGGCTATCTTTATATCTTCATAGGAGATGGAGGCAGAGCAGGAGACCCCTTTGGACTGTTTGGGAATTCTCAAAACAAGTGTGTAAAACCTCTCTCTCTCTTTGTGTCTCTCTCTGTCACACACACACACACACACACACACACACACACACACACACACACTGTACTGTTTCATCAAGCACTTCATTTGCATGAAGGAATTAATTGCACCCAGTGGCATTTAATTGCATCTTTGCCCCAAGATATTTCTTAAATGGCAGAGCAACGCTACACTCTCTATCAATCCTTATGGTCTTAACACTAAGATGCCTTTGGAAAACTGGGTCCAGAGCAGTAGATAACTTCAGTACCTGCAGAACTGCCTAATATCCTTACAGTCATAGGTAGAGGAAAAAAGCAAATGGCTTTATTTTAAGTATTCAGATCAATAAACACAGTTTATGGACCGATTCATGTTTATTTCCCCTTTATCTTACACATATTTATGCATGACTAATACTCAATAGACAAATTAAATCTGAGTGGCTGTCATAAAGTAAAGAGGACAGTGGTTAATGTCCTAGAAAATGATGCTGCTGGTTAATAATGACCTTCAAATAAAAGAGTGAGCCAGTGTGTGGAGCAGCATAATAGGTTATAATGGAATCAGCTACTGTATATTCCAGTGGTTACCATATGCACCGTTCCTTCATGAAATATTCAAAGCATGCCAAGATAGTCCTGGCATCCTGTGGAAAGGTAGAAAATTGCCATATGTTACCTTTAGCTGGTGAGCTTCCATGGCATTTGCAAAACATTTACCACTCTGACTGAGGAACAGCCTCAAAATATTAGCATTGGCTCTAGAACCCTACATTCCCCTTCTGGCAAAGACAGACCTAGCAGTGCCCAGTGAGTCTACAGAGGCCAAAGACCAATCAGAAGCTCAGAACAGTACAGCTCACAGTCCGCCTTCAAAAAAAAAAAAGCCTGCCATACCCACGAAGAGTATGGCTTTAGAACATTGGTGCCAAGATAGAAAAACCAAAGGCCAGCATTCTGGAAAAAGTCTACCTCTGTAATATGGAGGCTACATGTTAAATGTCTCAATGTGGCGCACAGTGAATGCTTCAAGGACAACACAAGGAACTGAAATCACAACGTCTTCCTATGGAAGACTACAGCTAGAGGGCCTTAGATATTCTTCCTCTACGTTTGATATATTGTATAACATGCAAAAATGACCAGTTTAGCTTTCCAAGCAATTGTCTGTGATTTTCACACAATTTTCTTCCTTTCTAAGTAATATTACACATCAACATAATTGTTAAATGCCTATACACTGCACCATTTAATGTTTTACCATCTAATTTGTACTCTATTTGGGGACTAACACATTACATTACATCTCTGTTTTCCAACTCATTATGTCAGAAATAATAATAATAACAACAACAACAACAACAACAACAACAACAATAATAATAATAATAATAATAATATGTAATTTTTATGTTTTTCTGTTCAATTTAAATTTGAAAAATATTAATTTCCATACTGATTGAGTCATAAAGGAATTAATACTAGCTTTTTACAGGGATAAAATAAACCTTTATTAGTCCCTCATGTGGTACATTTGTAATCATAAGTAATAAAACTAATATAATCTTAAAGAGGCCATATTTAATATTTTTCTTGAAGATTATATTACCTTTTCTATTTCTATGTATATTTAAAACATATTTGTTAACTCCCTGTGCCTCTTAGAATTAAAGATTTAATTACTGTGCCTTGTACACTGATATATGTAAATTACCCTGTTCTGATTGGCTGTCCAATATTGCACCTTTTTCAAAAAACAGCCTGGATTGTAATCATCAAAGACTGTATGATAATGGGGAAGCTAAACTAACTGCTATAGGCCAGAGGGCACACATGTTAATGGGTTGTCACATCATATTTTGCCATTATGTATAATGATGTCATAACCATGACATCATTACATTTTTGCTGCTTAGATAGGAGAGGCATATGAATGCTGCTCAATCTGTTTTCTTATGATAAGGCCCCTTTAAAAAAGAAGAATTTGGCTGCAAAACCTGTTGTAAACTGTCGGCAGTCTTTCACCCTTAAGCACCTCCAGATGCTGAATATCTTTCCTGCTCATAATTTGCTGGGCCTTTAATGCCATTCCCGTTCTCAGTATCTCCAGTTTGGTTTTCTGTGAAGTGAAATGCTGCTCAGCTGGGATGTGAGAATTTAAGATTCTTCTGTTCAATATGGAATACATTATACTGTGGCTGTGACACAAGTAGGCAATGGCAGTGATGACGAGAGGCAATTGAATTCAAAGAAGTTCTCGCCTTTGTATAACCAGCTGCACCACAGTTCTGGTCAAGAATGAACCACCAGAAAAAACACTCACAGAAGTAATGGATTCAGTTAGAAACAGCTACACAGGGTGGAAAAGAGCCTAGTGGGTTAAACACCTGTCTGTGTGTTTGAACACAGACCACAAAGTTGCAGGTTCTTTCTGCCATAGTGTCCTTGAGCAAGACACCTAGCCCTCAGTTACTCCAGGGTACTGTCCCTGTAACTAATGATTGTAATTCATTCTGGCTACGAGTATCAGCCAAATGCCCCCTTTACCTTTTACATGTAAAATAAGGATTACTATTAGTCCATTTAATGTTCTGGCTTTAACACACTGTACTTTATTTAGTGTTTTATTCCAAGTTTTTGGGCTCTTGATATTCTGCTTTACTACCATTGACACTTCCTCCAAATTAATTTCCACTTTAGATGCAAGTGTTTATTTTAGAATTGACTCTAATTATTCTCCTAGCTCTTTTGTACATGAACTAATGATACAGTGACACACAGCAGGCCGGCTGGCCAACTGCCGACTGGGCAACAGTCCAATTATTTTCAGTCTGATAACATGATTAAACTTATAGTTCATCCAACATAGTTGCACACACCCTTGAGTTTAATCTTAACCTTCAGTGCTTACATCTCATAGTCATTCAATTTATGCCTGTAGAGTTATCATTTTGGAGATTCATGTTTTTGCTTCTTGTTATAATGCTGTTGTATGATTTCTCTACGTCGTGTTGTAAATCTAGCATAAACCGATTTTTTAAATCCTTTGTATTTGGTGTCCAGGTCATGACCTTTGTTCCTGGACACCTCAGTTAGCGTCACTTCTGAGCAACTGAGAAAAAGACAGGACTTCAGAAGGGCCAGCACAGAATAAGAGTTTAAGAGGCCTCTTCAGAGAGGGCAGTTACTCATACCATGGTTAATATTGACACAGAGCAGTGTGGGCTGTAAGCAAGCATGTGGGAGGAGAGACAGAGAGAGACAGAGAGAGAGAGAGACAGAGAGAGAGAGAGACAGAGAGAGAGAGTGTGTGAGAGAGAGAGAGAGAGAGAGAAAGAGAAAGAGAGAGAGAGTGTGAGAGAGAGAGAGTGAGAGAGAGAGAGAGAGAGAAAGAGAGAGAGAGTGTGTGAGAGAGAGAGAGACAGAGGGAGAGAGAGAGAGACAGAGAGAGAGAAAGAGAGAGAGTGTGTGAGAGAGAGAGAGACAGAGGGAGAAAGAAAAAGAGAGAGAGAGAGAGAGAGTGAGAGAGAAAAGAGAGAGAGAGAGAGAGTGAGAGAGAAAAGAGAGAGAGAGAGAGAGAGACAGAGACAAAGACAGAGAGAAAGGCTGAAAGAGACAGAGAGAGAGAGAGTGAGAGAAAAGAGAGAGCAGAGATACAGAAAAGAGAGACACAGAAAGAGACAGCAGAAAGAGAAAGATTTAAATCAGCAGTAAACCTTGCAATTAGTACTGTTTCTTTTTTACATAAAATGAAAATCAAATCACTTTGGAAATATAAGACTTTGTTGTAGCATGTACTAGTAATTTCTGTTTCATATATGGAAACTAAACAACCTGCTTTAAATATGTTGTTTTTGTGACATCACAAAAACCAAAGCACCTACATATATCTGACTATTCAATCTACAGCAGGCTAGCTCCATTTAGGTTATAAAAGGTTATAAGGAGTGTTTCCATTACATTATAATGAGTGTTTCATACTGGAGTGCTTTCTGGTGTACAAAATAGGGCAGCCAATCACAGAGATCTTTTATAGATAATCATTTTAAAGGCACTGTAACAAAAAAGAACCTGAATTAGGAATGTTTTTGGTAAATAGAACAATGCCAATGTCATATATGGACCTATAGGGAACCAAAAATAAAATCATAGGACCATCCCTGTAAGAGCTTCTTCGGGACATGAGTTATGCTGCCTGAGTTATGTTTTGCAGGTCCACTCTACTCGGAAAAGTCCTACGAATCGATGTGGACAACAGTGACAATAGCATCCCCTACACTATCCCGTCAGATAACCCTTTCGTTGGAGAGAAAGACGCAAGGCCGGAGGTCTACGCCTATGGGGTCAGAAATATGTGGCGGTGCTCCATCGACAGAGGAGACCCGATCACGGGCGCGGGACGGGGCCGCATGTTCTGTGGCGATGTTGGCCAGAACAAATTTGAGGAGGTGGACCTCATTGAAAAAGGAGGCAACTATGGATGGAGGGCTAAAGAGGGGTTCTCCTGTTACGACAGGAAACTCTGTTTAAACTCTTCTCTCGGTAAGACAGCCTTTCTAACTGTGCTTTTATGGGAGATGGTAATCATACGTTTGGTGTTTTTGGGATCTACTGTGTGAGAAATGAACTAACCCTGCTCCAGTCCCTGCATCAGGCTCAGGAGCTGTTGAAGGACAGAGAGTAGCCTAAACCCACACTCAGATTTTTGTTTTGGTGAATGACTCAAGTAAAAGTTAAAGCACCTTAAAAACTCAATCAAAGGATGAATCTTAAAGGTTAGACGACACAAAGCAGTTACAGATGTTGTTATTAACAAAACATGAAATTAAACACACTGGAGTGTGAGGAAAGTTCATTACTTGAGTACATGAGCACACACAGTGGTGGTCGAAAGGTTACTAGTGAAAATCTTAACGAAAATCTTCCTTCTCATTTAAAAGTTTGTAATATAGTTTTTGAGCAAAGAGTAAAATCTTTGAAATATTTCCATGAATTTTATGAGTTTCAGAGTCCTTTAGTTAAAGGGATACAACTTTTAAAATATGGAGACTCAAACATCTTTTTTTTTTCTTTTTTTCATTACTTTAAATGAAAAAAATCTCATTTTTTTAAAAAATATGGTCTCAGACTTTTGTCCTCCACCGTGTCATTACTGCCCACCTCACATCCTTACCTTTTTATGTATACCCGATGTGTCTTGTTCTACACTGAGATGTCTTTGCCTTGTTTCCCCAGATGATATCCTGCCCATTTTTGCTTATCCACATAAACTGGGGAAATCAGTAACAGGTGGCTACATCTACAGGGGCTGTCAGATGCCAAATCTGAATGGTCTCTACATCTTCGGGGATTTTATGAGCGGGTAACGTGGCTTTGTTCTGGTGCTGGCCCGAATGATTTGTATACTCAGGCATTCGTTTGTCATGTTTGTATTCAGTATTTAAGTTTCTGAAGCGTTGTAATCTTTTTGATCCTGAGTTCTTGGACACCCTTCTGGATTTCTACTAATTTGCAAGGCAAAGAACACTGAAAGATATTTATTTTGCTAGAACTTACACTGTTTAAGGACATGCAGGTGAAAAAGCATCCTAAGTCACTTGACCTGAGAGATGGGGACAAACAGAGGTAGCAGGTTAGCTAATAGATTTAGCTGATTCATATAAGCTTCATACAGCTGTAAATCTATACAAAACATTTGAATAACAATAGATTTATGTTCACCTGTCTATGTTACGCCACGCCAGTGATGGAAACAAACACAGGCTGCTAGGTTATGGAATACAAAATTGACCAATACATTGCTAAACAAAAGCTTTGCAGAACTTATTTCTGTATCATCACTGGTGTCTAGGAAAGCAATAATTCAGTCGGACTTTGTCTCCTTTTCTGACATAATGTATAGCACATTTGTCTCTCAGCAATTTATTGTAAATAGGAACATAAAAATGTGTAAAACTATTTGACAACTATAATACTACCTAAAAGTGATCTAAAAGGGGAATATATTTAGAATTCTTTGTTTCTTTTTTCTTTGTTTTCATAAAGATAAACACATTTCTAGTTTAAGAACAATAGAGTAATCTCTATGCCATGGGTCATCAATTCTAGTTCTAGAGGATCAAGCACACCAAGCATCCATCGTATCCAATTCATTTAATAAGCTAGTTGATGTGTTTGAACAGAAACAATAAGCTTTACTGGACTAAGACCCTCCAGAACCAGAACTGATGACCGCTGCCATTGGTCATGCACAAAGTTCCAATACCATAGTCTCTATAGTCTAAGTGCAGACACCTTCATGTGCTCTAATTACATGTTGCTGTCATAACTCTCTTAAGGCGACTCATGTCTCTGAAGGAGAACCCCAACACTGGAGAGTGGGACTACACAGAGGTCTGCATGGGAAAAGACAAGACCTGCCACTTCCCAAAACTGATCAACAGCTACTACAAGTACATTATATCTTTTGGGGAAGACGAGGCAGGTAACCTTCATGAGTAGCTCTGTGGGTGCTGGGTTCAAGTTCAAGTTGGGTTTCTTACTTAATGGAATTAGTGGAATGCTGCATTGTAAAAAACCTCTATTGAATTCCTGAAACCTGAATTCAGACCCATTTAATCTTTATGAGGGGAATATTTTCAGAACACTTCATTAGACTCTTGCTCTATCTTTTGTCTCACTCTGCTTTAGGTGAGCTTTATTTCCTGGCTACAGGAGTGCCTAGCGCAGCTGCCAAAGCAGGAGTGCTGTATAAGATAGTGGATCCATCCAGGTACCTACACACAAATCAGAATCAGAAACTTTATTTATCCCGGAGGAAATTGCTTAAAAATGATAATTTGGGTTCACATTTTTAACGTTTAGAGTTGTGCACTTGAGGCAGGACAAAAACTGTTTCGGTTTCCTTGAATGTTACAATCACAAAAAACTAGTTTTCCATATTGTAGGTGGATAAGAAGATCTACCATCTATCAGGCCGACTGTCTCCAGGCAGCAAAGGGAGACGCAGACTTTCATTTTGACTGTAATTTCATTTAAAAATAAAAAGGCATGAGGGCCTAAGCACAAACAAAAACCAAACACTGGAGTAAACTCGAATTCAAGCAGAAAGCCAGTGGACCGACAACTAAGGTCCCATTCAAACTGAACTAAATACCCCAAACTCAAAACACATGATCCAATAGGAACTAAAAATTACTTCTACAAAAACAGCTAAAACTAATGATTACTTAACTAAAAGCCGGTATACACAAACATGTCAAAATAAAGACCTACGTACTAACAGAAAAGAGAAGCCTCTAGCAGCTGCCAAATGGAGATGTAACACCATCATGGCGATTTGCAATAAAGTGATATAATCTGAGGGTATCAGCAGCTTGAATTATACTGACATGGCAGATATGGATGCACTAAGGGCATTTTCACCTACAGTTCTATTTAAATGAAGCAGACACAGTTCTGTTAAACTGGGCCTAAAAGTGCACCACCTACAGCTCAGTTCTTCTCGTGTTCACATGTGAAAGAGGTACTCATTCTTTCTGGAACTTTTTAGCACCAACATGGCCTCAGACCTCTTGTTGTTCTCTGTTAGAACTTAAATCCCAACTGGGTAACACAGTTTGTTTACAGCTTTTGTTTAGTTTCCATAAATATTAGTTTGGATTGGCTGAACCACATTCCAGGTCAAGGTAAAATAAAATAAAATAACTATAAAAACATCTAACAGTAATCTAATCTAAATTATTCTTCTATCGAATAATATTTTATTTGTGCATAAACTGATACTCTTTGCAGGCAATGTGTAAAGCCATTGTATTACGTTATACCTAGGGAGAACAAGCACAGCATTAAAAACCTCTCTCACTCACTCATAATTAAAAAAATAAACAAAGCAAATCAAATAAATCGAGGCCAAATCAAATAAAGCAAGCGGCAAACATAAGAGATCAAAGAAAGGACAGAAATCTTATCTGTATAACTAACCGAGAACAGGAGTAAAATATATAACAAAAACTGAGTTCTCTCCTTTATTACTACCGAAACTGTTCTCAGAAATGTGTGGAAAATAAGGCCCATCACACTGAAACTGCCATCTAGACAGGGCAGGACAGCAGTCAGGTTATGTGTCAAGGAAAAAATATGAGGCCAGCCAGCCTGAGACAGAAGATAATTTGTAAAAGATCCAACAGTCAATCTATCATTCGCCAACCACCACCTGTAACACAACACTTAAAACACAGTGCAAGGTGGACAGCCCTACCCTCCGGCAGGAAGAAGGACAAGCACAGAGACATATATACACTTAATACTCACACGCTCCCACCACCACCACCTAAAACCAAACACTACTGTCTGACATGAAAAAAGCCCAGCAGAGGCGTTTGTAATATTTTCAACCCAATACAAGACAAAGCAGCTGTCACAATGTCACCAGTCCTCTTCATAATAAATCTCAACATTAAAATCCTTTACTAACAGCATTAAAGGCACACGCTATTAATTACTATTACACATACAGGACAAAAGCGTAAGAGGACTGTGGTCAGATTAAAAAACAGGACTGAACTTCAGAAACCGCAGAATACTTCAATGCCAAAAGCAGTGCTAAAGCTTTCTTCCCAGTTGATGTTTACTGAATTTTTTTTCCATAAAAACAGAACACAGGTCATTACCATAGCTGCCCTAAGAACTAGCATCGAGCTTTATTTTGAAAGTACGTACAAAATCAGGAGCAGCCAGAAGGAGAGTCAAAAGAAACCTCGACATGCCTCAGTTCAGACAAATTGGCTGAAGGGGATTGTCAAGCTAATAAGTGGCTCACAAGAGGTACAACTATTTTTTCAGAATCTACAATTGTAACAGCTCATAATAGCTCACAAGAGTTTTAAAGATCTTGGCCACAAGAGGGCACACCTTCCCTAGTCCTACTTGTTTATCCATTTATGACACAATGGCCTTACCAAGCTCATGCGAGCCAGGTTTAGAGTCAAAGAAGCACCTTCTAAGCGACTGAATATTTCATGTGAAGGGTCTACATTTTGTGACCAAGTGGTGGAATAAGCTACAAACACTTTGTGCCTCAACTGTTAATGCTCATAAAGTACAAAATCCACTATTGCACCGATGACCAGAGTGGTTTTAAGCAGTAGGCAGGAAGAGGCGCCTGCATCCTCTTCTCTTATGATAATGCAATTACAATCCACCTTAGCGAATATTAAACAAATAACTTCTTTGATGTGACTTTTTATCTTTTTTAGGAGAGCGCCTCCAGGAAAATGCAGCAAAAAGCCCACCCCGGTTCAAATAAAGGGCAAGCTGATTCACTTTCATCCTAAGGAGGGTAAGAGATACTGTAAACAAACAGAGTCCATATCCTCTTCTCTCAGGCAACTTTGCCGTCATTTCAAAGATATGGAAATCATTGGTTTGTCTTCACTCAACAGAATTAGTGATCAACAAGAAGCCTACAACAACTGCTGCCCCGAAGACCAAAGTGACTACTAAACCTAAACTACTGACAACTCCAGCCAAGGCGAGAACCACAAAAAAGCCACCCACTGCACCTCCACGGACCCCTGCGCAAGCGCCCAAAGCCCACACGCCAACTCCCAGGCCCAGGACAGCAAATCCAAAGCCTCATATTCCAGCACCAAAGCCAACCTCCAGACACAGTCCAGGAACAACAAACCCCACTGTTCACAGGAGACAACACACACCCTCTGTTACCGTGCGTCCATCTCTGAGTGAGACCACAACTGTGAGGCCAGGATATACCACCACTCTGCGAGTAAAATCAGGCCAGACTCATGCACTATCCCAGACAACCAGACCCCCAGCCACAACTCAAACAGTCACTCCACCAACCACAGTACATCCAACTACAAAAAGACCCAGCAACACACACCTGTCGAGTCCCTCAATAACCACTCCTAGGCCAGTGTACTGGAGCCTAGCTACAAAACCCACCTCAAAGACATTGCAGCCAAACTTCACCCTACCTAAAGCTGTGGATAAACCTCAGGAAACCACAGAAAGCAAGTCTGACCAGCCAGACTCTCATAAGAGGGGGAGGGGGAAAGGTAGGAAAAGGGGAAAAGGGGAGCGGAGAAGGTCCCGGACCGGGCAGGTAAGGCTGGTCAGCACCGATGCCCGTTCGGATCGAGGTCGAGTAGAAATCTTTATAAAGGGAGAATGGGGTACTGTGTGTGATGACCTATTCAATTTAAAAGCAGCGGCCGTAGTGTGCAGGCAGCTAGGCTTCGCCAGGGCCATACGTGTGGCCAAGCGAGCCGAACTCGGTCCAGGGGCCAATGACCTCAACATCCTGCTGGACGATGTGGAATGCGAGGGGATGGAGAGGACACTGCTGCACTGCAAGCGTGCTAAAATTGGCAAACACAACTGCTCCCATGAAGAGGATGTAGGGGTTGTGTGCGGCTACCAGGAAACCGAGTGACGGTTCTGCCACAATAGCTCATGACTGGAAAATGTGGGACAATGACAGGATCAGAGAAGCAGAAATCAGCACCTTTCTGGTTCTTGCTTTGTTAATCAGCATATGAAGATAAAATGATGAAAAGAAAGCTCAGCCTAATGTTGTCGCTGGCCAGAGCTGATAGCTGCCTAGTTTTTCAGTCCTTTAATCTAATTTAAAAAGGCAGACAGTAATAATGATAGAGCATGCCTGTCTAGTTGTAAGGCCGTTGCTAGATTACAGTTCTGGAGAGAGGTGTTGATCATCTCTGACTTTACTGAACCTCAAGCAAGATAGTTTCTCCAGAAAAGAAACATCGGCATTGAAGTTTCACTTTGGGTCTTTTAAATGACGGGTAACTTTCTGTAGATACCTCAGATAAATAGGTTCATACACATCCACACTCATTACATGTAGAAACCCCAGTTTCTCATGTTTGTAATGGGATTCTTTCAGTGATTTCTTCTTGGCAGTTACTTAAATTCAAATGTTCTGTTTTAGTTTAATGAAGAGCAGGTTCATCAGGAGCCCTAAAGTGAAATGTAGTCTACTGAGAGCTGTATGTCAGAAACTCTGTTGACGTCTACAAGGCTTTTGTACAATGCTGCCATCTTCTGCTCTGTCATACACTGTGCAGAATAGAGCTCCGGCCTTAAGATCTGGGTTCCTCACTGTTTGTGTTCTTTCCTATCCATTTAAGCCAATTATTCTGTATGTGCAGATTAGGCTGACTGATCACTGTAGCAGTCTGTAATGTTATTAATCAGTCAGAGGTTGGTCAATGATTAATGCATTGAGGAACTTTGACAGCTAGAAGCAAGATTGTTATGCATTGCTACTTGAATAATCAATATTTAATTATCATTGGATGTTTATAATTCTAATAATCAAGTCATAGTTGGTTTTATAGGGAAGGAAAATAATGATTTTGCTTTAAAATGCTGGCCATTCTTTGCAATTTTGTAAAAAATAAATAAAGCACGACTTAAGAAGACTTACATTGTGTAAGTTTGTTTTATTTTTGGTTATTTAGTTAAACTGTATGTTATACTTATTAGAATAATATTTCAAAATGAATGGTCCATAGTTCTATAGTCCCCACACTGCACATTTTATCTTTTTTCTGCCATATCAATTTTTTTACAGGCCCTTCATAAGATTAACTCCCCTTTGGGTGTGTCTGTGCATGAAAAACATACACTATAAGGACAGAAGTATTGGGATGCCTGGCCATTACACCAACAGGGACTTTAATGGCATTGCATTCAAATACCTGGACTTTAATGTGGAGTTGGTCCCCCGTTGCAGCTACAACAGATTCCACTCTTCTTTGAAGGCTTTTCACAACATTTTGGTGTTTCTGTGTGAATTTATGTCCATTCATTCTGTAGAGCATTTATGAGGTCAGACACTGATGATGGACGAGAAGGCCTGGCTCGCAATCTCCATTCCAATTCATTCCAAAGGTGTTGAGGTCAGGGCTCTGTGCGGTCCAGTCAAGTTCTTCCACACCAAACTCATCCAGCCATGTCTTTATGGATTTTGCTTTCTGTACTGGGGCACAGTCATGGTGGAATAGAAAAAGGTTCTCTGAAGTGTTTCTGTGGAATTTGTGCCGTTTACGTTTACGGCATTTAGCAGACGCTCTTATCCAGAGCGACGTACATCAGTGCTTAAGAATTCCACAACTGTT